>JAPMOR010061756.1:224875-254317 GCA_026543865.1 Argiope aurantia | reverse complement strand
TAAACATATATTTTAAATATGCATGTAAACTTATATTTAAAAATATTATGTGAACATACATTTCGATACATATTATTGAAATATTTATTCCGAAATGAGTAAATTATTTTTTCAGTATGGAAGAAATCGTTTCATTGTTTCTCGTTGTTTCACTATTTATCATTTAAATTTTTATTTTTGTGAATGAATATGAATTGCAGTCTATTAATTAAAAAAAAATTCTAACACAGATTTCCAATTTTCAAAAAAAAAAAAAAAAGAAAAAAAAAACCTCTCACTTTTATTTTTTTTCTTTCTTCCTTATCTGTTCTTTGTTTCATTATTTTTTTATTAAAACAGTTATGGAACTAGTGCTTAATAGTTTTCTCTTAATGGAGTATTATAATCCAAGTAATTAATTTAATAATGGATGAACAGTTTTTGAAAGTAAGATGAAGCGTTTCCACTAGTAAATAAGCAACAAATCGTAAAAATTATGCTTTCATAGAATACTACTGAAATTTAGAAGCTTTCTTTTAAGTCTTGATTAATTAATTATATGAACTGTCCTAAACATATAACTGTAAAATAAAATTAAAAGTACTCCTAAACTGTCTAATATTTCTGCATTACTTATTTGTTATAAACAAATATTTTTAAAAAATCTTCTTTTTTTTTCATTTACAGCTTTATTTTCAAAACGCATATTCATGCAAAACACTTATTGGTGAATGCATTATTAAAAAGATGCAAAACGGTTTGGAAATAAAAAAAACATCAAATAATAATAATGGTGGAATTTTTTTCTATTTAACTTGACTGTAATTTCATGAAATATTTCAAGAAAAAGTGATTTTAATATTACTTTTACTTTCTCGTATACGTAGTATAGAGAATGTATAGTAATCATCAAGAAATTTGATCTCGCGACTTTGATGAATCTCCACTTTTAAACTCCCTGTTTACAGAACACATTTTTGGAAAATCTTCGTCTTTGACAAAGACAACTCAGAGGTGCTTTCATTTAAACGGTTGAAATTTGGTATACAATCTTTACTGCAAATTTCCAGATTTTTTTCAACTTTTGAGTAAAATTTGTTCAGAAACAGTTGTCCCGTCTAGCTGTTCAAATATAAGTTTACATGATAAATACAAAAGAAAGGCAGCTAGATATTAAAAATGCAGTGCACAGAATTAACATTGATAGTGTAGACACTTCATCAAGTTTTAAGCTAAATCCAACTAAGGGGTTATTGTCTGTCGGTCTGTAGTTTCAGATATATGTAAGCGCGATAATTCAAAAATTCATTGACTTAAATATATGAAATTTAGTATGGAATTTTGGGACTATAAGAGCAGTTTTGTGCCACATTTTCGTTTCAATCGATTGAGAAAAACTTGTCTGAAACACAAATGCGATTTTGTTATATTATTAGCGCATTTCAGGGATTAATTGCTAAATAACTCCCCAAGGATGACACGATAAATTCAGGAATATATTATAAATTCTTGCCAAAAGTTAATATTTCGCATTGTTGCCATATTAGGAGTTATATGGCATGATAAGTGTATTAGAGAATATACGAGAAAGTTTTAAAGGGACCACTCCCTCTAGTTTTTTAACAAGATAAAATTTATCTCGTCAATTTTGGTTTCTATTGTAGTCATAGCTCATAGAATAAAAATCTATGAGCCAGAATTTAATAAAAAAACTTTCATTTAATCATGAATAATATTCTTTTTAAAACTTATTTAACTGCAAACCGCAATAATCCAAAATCTGTCCCACCTCCCAGTTCACTTAACAAAATATTTAATATGCATAATTAATTTGCTTTCAGATGAAAACTTCCATGGCAATACCATCCAACAAAATTCCTATAAATATTCAGAAGAAGAATTCATGCATCCTCATACACAAATACACCTTCTTCCAATTCACAGCTGTAAATGAAGTCTTCGTTTCTAGA
This sequence comes from Argiope aurantia, assembly GCA_026543865.1. Classification (NCBI taxonomy): domain Eukaryota; kingdom Metazoa; phylum Arthropoda; class Arachnida; order Araneae; family Araneidae; genus Argiope; species Argiope aurantia. Next base: position 252,368 of record JAPMOR010061756.1, on the reverse strand, counting down.
AATAGGACCTCTCAGACACATTAGACTCAGCAAGATCTTTTCGAATTCAAATAATTCTTACAGGCGAAGAGATATCTGGGATTGTTTGCCGTCAGAAAGATATATTTTCCGATATTAAAATATGGAAATATTTCACCAGGTGATTTGGAAGCCTCATCGGCTATTGTCTACTGTTTATATGGAAGATCAATACTGCACAGAGGGTACAGTTACTCTGCAATTTTTACTTGGAGGGACTAGTCATAAATTGCATGCACGATATCTGTTGATGATGTAAAGTTTTCGCATTCATTTTATTCTGTAGAATTTTGTTTCGTAATATTCAGAACGGAGCTGAAGCTTATATATTTATCTAAACGGCGAATAATGTATATGCTTTAGTTCCGGTTTCCTTGAAGAAGATTTCAAAGCATCTGTTCTTGATGGACATCGACAGTGGGATTTGTTTCAAACTGTAAAATTTATTTTTATTACATCACTATTTTACTAACAGATGCATTCAACTCTATTTAAATGAAAATATTATTTGCATAGAACTCAATTTCTTCTTTGAAGCTAATGGTGGACTTTGGGTTAAAGTTGATCGAATTTTTGAAATGTAAATCTACGTAAGGCAACTTAATCATTTATATCTTTAAATTGTTTTCATTATTTATTACAATGAAATTGAGCCTTGCCAATCATATAAAAAAATCTTGTCTTTAAACTGTAAGGCTGTAAATGTTGTACTACATTATTATTGATTCGTCAAGAAAAGAACCGAGCATTTAGTTTAGATATATTAATGTCCCGTTTTGGAGGAATACTAAGGCTATTTTAGAACGGACCTCGTAATTTTGAACCACGATCAGATGATGAGGACGACACTTGAGGTAGCACCATCTCTCCAAACGTCCATTCAACACTAAAGACAGATCAGCTGGAAGACATTTGTCTCCGACTGATTTAACGTGCTCCTATTCCGCTTACATGACTGATCGTCGCTGGAATCGGTCCTCATTTTTGGAACGCCCAGGTCCAGAACACGAAGTCTTACGACCAGGATACGGCGCCTACATTTATGTGTGAAATTATTAGAGGACTTGTTATGTACTCGTTCATTTATTTTAAGCCATAGTATAAGCCATTTAAGCATAATTAATAATAATAATTTGGCAATCACTCACAACATTTGGAACACACCTATGGAATTAAATATTAAGAGAAGTGAAGAAGAATTAATTTTAAGAATCGGATATTTTATATCTTGTGATGTTATTGCCCTTCTTTGCTAATGTTATTTGATTATTGCTTTATAATTGACAATTCAAATCTATGAGAATCACATTTTCAAAGTACCTCTAGAATAAAATCTTCATTTTTTGTAGACAAATTTATTATTATATGTGATTTAAAACCGAATAGTGATCACTATGAATACTAATTCCAAATGTTTATTAAAAAACAGAAATTATCTGTCTAAATGAAAACAAAATATATATTATTTAACAAGTTTATCAAAATTTTTGCAGTAATGATCAAACTTTTAAATTGTCTTTTTCTTTTTTTCAAAAATGTAAATTATTTTCCTTATTACTAAGGAAGTTTTCAAATAGTATTATAAGTTTTAAATTTCACTTTATTAATAACAAAGGATTTATACTTAAAAAGTAAATTTGATATAAATCGAAAAAGAGAGCAGACTCCCCCAAATTTTCTCGCAAATTCTCTAATAATGCTATTATTTTGGAGATTGCCTTGCACGCATTGAGTTATAAAATACTAAACTTTGGCGTGAATTTAGGACTTTTATTGAACCTATCGTGTGTTCCTTGGTGAATTTCTCGTCGATTAAAATCTAACAAGTGTTTAATATCATCCGAAAATCGAATTTCTGCTTCAAACGTATTTTTGCCAACTTTATTGACATCAACATTTGACACAGACTTATAACTGTAGTCACAAAATCACATGCGAAATTTGAAGTATTTCAGTCATTGAATTTTTGAGTTATCATAAATACATTCTTCTGAAACTACAGACCGACATACGGTCAACCTCTTTTTGGATTTGGCTAAAAATTTAATAGATTGCTACAATACATCTGTAAAATAGGTGTATTGAATTTTACCATCAATCTCTCTTCGTTTGGCAGTTATCGTGTTAACTTGCATACAAAGAGCAGGACAAACAGACTTCCTCTGAACAGTATTAGCATAAAATTTGATGGAAATATATAAATTTTTGTAAAGACTGCTTACCAAATTCCATCTGTCTGCCTCAAAGCGTTTTTGAGTTTTTTTTTTCTTACTGACTGACAGACAGACAGGCAGATTGACGGACAAATTTCAAAAATATGTTTTTCGAACTCAGAGAGGTCTAACAACGGGGAGATTCGTCAAAATATTAAGTTCGAATTTTTTGACGATTACAACACTTTCACAATATTACGTATACGGTAAAGTATAAAAATCAACTTTTTTAAAATACAGTTGCAAATTATTCACTGTAATTATGTGGGATAATAATACATATAATATAAAAAATAATAATTTTTAAAAATAACAAAAAAAATTATTTGGAAAATATATGGCTATTTGTTGAATTTATTATGTATCATTTGTGCTGTTACATAAAAAAGGAAGAGTGTTTCATTGAAATTAAAAATCTTTTCTTGTTGTCCAGAGAAAAAAAAATGACATATTTTAAAAATAAAATAAGTGTTGTGTTGATATAAAGTGTAAGCAATGAAAACACTTTGGGTTTTGAATATAATTAATATAGTATTTCCTTGTGATACAACTATAATTTCTTTGACGGGATACAGTTATGAAACAAATTTTCACTGTTTACAGATCTTTTTATATATATATGTATATATATTTTCTTATATCTAAGAAAAAAAATACATTGAGGTTATAATTCTTGATTTCTGCAAAAAGAATTTAAAACAATTTATCTCTATCTGTTCTATTTTCTTTAAGAAATTTTGGAATGTAATTTTAGGCTTTTATATGAAATTTTGGTTAGCAAGAAAGAAATGTAAATGTTTCATTCGTTAATTGTGCAAACCCGAGAATTCGAAAAATTCTTCAATGAAATTTTGAAACATAATGTTCAAAAAGCTCATTGCATAAAAAAATGCGTTTTGAAAACATGGTTCTGAAATCATTTTATTATTGGATTATATAAATGAATTGAATGAAGATTTAAAAAATGTTATCACAAACTCAGAAAATAATAGGTTTTCAACCATTATTATGAATACTACCTATTTTCCTGGTTACTTGAGAGAGATTCTAAATGAATTTAGATGAGGTTTATATATAAAAAAACCGTACTCTTAAAATTTCTTAACTTATTAAATAAACGTTTTTGGATTGAAAAATTCAATTTTGACAACAATTATTTACTCATAATTAAAATTATCGTTTGATATTAAAGTTGTATTATTTTAAACGGCTTTTATCAATAAACAGGCCATACTATTCTTTTCTTCAAAAATAAATATTTTTATTTTATTACTCAATAAAGCTATAAAAAGCCATGACATTTGCATATCCAAAGATGGCACATCTAATCATTAATAATACAGTAAATGCTGTAAAAATTTCAGAAAGAATTCTTAATATATGTATATCTTCTAATTGAACTTTAATTTTAGAAGAAGATATATACCATTCAAAGTAATGTTGAGATGTCATTAAATTTCAGAATTTCAACTGAAAATGAAATATTGTTATTTGAATCTTAACAGTTATTTGTTTTTAAAAAACAGTTATTTGAATCTTAAATAAATGTTCGCCGTTTAGCGTTAAAAGAGTATTCACTATTTTTCTTTTAATTATATCGTCGAACTTTACTTTAGATATAAGATTCCGCATGTTATATTTTCTTACAGCTCAATTAAATTGCTTTAAAGTTAGATGAAATATTGATAAGATATTCAGGTTTTAAAAATGAGATACATTTACTGCTGAGAAATAGATAGAGAAAATTTGAAAACTTCAGAATAATTTAAATAAACTTTCAAACTTTTTTTATATCAATCACTACTGATTACTTCCAGTTTCATAAGTAATGCAAAATTAAAATTATACGTATTTGTAAGCTTATTTTAATCTATAAGGTAAATAAAGCAATTTCTCTGTTTCTTTTATCCATTCTTAAAAAAGGATATTTCAAATAATCAATAGATTAAACTGTGTACAGTATTATAATGCAATCAACGGAATAATAATTAAATAGAAACAAAGAAAGAATCTTTTAACAAAAGCGATACTCGAAATTCCAACTTCAACAGTATTATATATATTATGTGCAGTATTATAATACAATCAACGGAATGGTAATTAAATAGAAACCAAGAAAGAATCTTTTAACAAAGGAGAAATCTGGAATTCCAACTTCAAGAAAACGCATACTTCCACATTTAAATAATAGAACCATTATTTAAACCAACACTATTTCCCATAATTAATCACTCCAGAAACAATGAAATGTTAAACATACTTCACTTAATTCAGTTAGAATTCCACCCGATTCGAACCAAGATCGGCACGCCAGTCACAATTGCAGAACCCTATTTCCATATTTTATCCAGTATACCTCCCCTGGTGGCCTGACACTCTGCACCTAATGACGGAACTCCAAGTGGCTATATCTTAAACACATCATTCCAGCATCCAAAGCTCCAAACGATCACCGCATTTCATTCTCATTTGCATCAACATCTCAACGTGATATGATGGCGCCGTTTAAGCTCCGTTTACCCCTGAATATTGATAGTCTCGGTGGCAACAGTTCGAGTCGTTTTGGATGGAAGGTAATTCTACTGTGGCAGCACGGTTGTTAATTTTAATTTAAGGAATCGGAATTAATTTAGTTAGTGTCACTCTGGATAGTTTGGAAGAAATCGAGAGAAAGGCGGAATCTGTTTCCGATTTCCGGGAACATTTTCGGAATCGTATAAACGAAATAAAGATTCAAGACCAGGTGTTCAGAAAAGTTTCTGTTACAAGTGTATGTCAAGAGGTGTTTTAAATTTTTCTATTTTATCTATAACCAGATGAGAAGTTGAAATTTGAAATAATATATTTTGAAAAAGCGATTCTGTCAGTGAAATAAGATATTGGACAACCTTCTCTCAGGATCTCAATGGAAGTTAAAATCTTCCCTGCCTTTTAATGCCTTAACCGCTGTTAAATAATAATTATATGATAGCCCGAAACCACTCTAGCTATCATGATGGAATTAACTATTTTGGGTTTTACTTTCTTTAATTTTTTTCTTGATTATTGTTATTTATAAATAAGATCAATAAAAAAAATTTTAAAAGCTCCAACAGGACACTATATAAAACGATGGTATAGATGTATGAATTTCTGTTAGATCTATTATATCAAAGCTTTTCCAAAGGAAATGAACTATATTCAAAAAACGTGATACCCTTTCTTGATTACTGTTATTAATAAATAAGGACAAGAATAAATTCATAAAAAATCTTAAAAGTTCCAACAGGATACTATATAAAACAATGGTAAAGAGTTATGAATTTTGGTTAGATCTTGTATATCAAAGCTTTACCAAAGGAAATAAACTATATTGAAAGAACGTGATATCCTTTCTTGATTATTTTTATTAATAAATAAGGCAACAATCAATTCATGAAGAATATTAAAAGTTCGAACAGGACAATATTGTTACGATTCTGTAATATTGCTTTCCACCACGAATGATTCAATCACTGGAAAGGCCGTTTATACGATCCGTTCTGTTGGCTGCTGATCGGGTGCTGCGTCAGTGATCTCAGAACTTTGCGACAAACTTGATGACCATTTGGCGACGAGATAGATATTACTAGAAACTTCCAGAATTTTAGGATTGAACCAATAGGAACCAAGTTATGCATGATGATTCCAGAACTTTCTCTGTTGTCTTCCTGGAACTATAAATGACCAGCAGTCTCAAGCCGAAGTGGTAGTTGAATCGCGGAAAGAGTCAACGGTGGTATAGTTGGATCAGTCCAGCGAAGCGCAAATGTTGTGTAGAGTTCCAGCGATTGCTGACTCGAGCTGTGAGTCGAGTCCTGGTGTTTATTGTAGAAGCAGCAACGAGTTGTGCTTGGTGTAGTAGCCAGTCGTGTAGTAGTTAGTCGGCAGTTGGATACAGCTAAAACGAGGAGACAGTGAAGAATTGCAGATGTTTGGAGAAATCTTAGAGAGTCGCTACATAGATTCCCTCCTGCTGCTGAATTCTATCTGACCGCTTTGTGTACTGTGGTTGTTATTACTATCGATTACTACTTGTGGGATACTGTTTGTTGTAGTGTGCTGCTGCGTGTTGCCTGTGTTCATCTCGGCTGTGCATTTGCTGACTGTGTATTCCTGTCCTTCGTGTTTCATAAAAGTTATCGTTGTTTGTTATTGAAGCCTGTTGGTTGTATGTTTCTTCATCGACCAACAAATAGGAATGAATCTCGGAATTTCCGTAACAATATATATAACAATGGAAAAGAGGCATGAATTTCTATTAGATCGTGTACATCGAATCAGTACCAAAGGAAATAAACTGTATTGAAATGACTTGAAATCAAATTCAAATTTAATAACATATTCAGTGTTTGGAATATACAATAGAGATTTGAAATGGAAATTTAGAAAGGAATGGTACAACAAATCAAACACATCTTATATTCCCAATTAAATATTTTGAAGAAGAATGAAGATATCTTAGATTAAACGTATCGCTAGCAATTCCATTTGCTTTAAATGCACTTTTTTTCCTAAGCTATTATAACTTTACGGTCTTCGTTATCAATAGTTTAAAATTCAATAACTTTCAACAAAATATTAATATTTTAGCTTTTTACAGTTGCAATAAATTGTCCCAGATCTTGAATAAGTGTTGTTGTCAAATGGTACGTTGTTACGCAGAAGAAATTGATTTATTTTTCATTGTTACTAATCCAATAATTTCTTACACTTTCTTAACTTCACGGTCATTCTTTATCAACAATTTAAAAATCAATAACTTTCAACAAAATATCATTATTTTTTTTTACATTTGAGATAAATTGCGCCAGATATGATCTAGAGCTAGTGTTGGTGTCAAATGGGAGATTATTACAAAGAACCTTCTTTAGAGTTAATACGAGAGAGGCGTGCTCTCAATATGTTTTTTCAAAATAAAAAGTAATTCTTCGCATCCATTGCATTATAAAATTTTAAACCCCATTTATGGTTCGCTTTTTGCATTACGGCTCTCATTCACCCCGACATTTGGTTTTAGAGTCGGAGAGATTTTAAGAAATCTTAATATTACTGATGTCCCAATCTTGGATAAAGTTGACGAATTTCCACCTTGGGAAGATATTAAGCTTAGTTTTATTGAGTAATTTGAATATTTACCGAAATCCACAACATCCTGTTTAATATACAAAACTTTATTTTATGATCATCGACAACGCTTTTCTAGATATGAACCCATTTTCAGTGATGGCTCTAAAGACGCTTTTCATGTAGGAACAGCAGCTGTCATAGGAAATTCAGTTGTATCTGAAAGACTGAATGAATTTTGCTCGGTATTTACGTCGGAAATATATGGCATTTATTTAGCTTTGTAAAAAATAGAAAATTTTAATACAAACTTTATTATATATACGGATTCGAAAAGTGCTATTGAAACACTAAAAAATATAAATTCTGTCAGCCATCCTTTAGTGCTTAAGTGTTAAGTTAAATTTTTGTTGGTTTCCTGGACATGCAGGAATATTGGGCAACGAAAACGCTGACCGAGCTTCAAAAACTGCTTCACTAGTACTGGAAAACTTTGCCCTTTAAATGATGCTCTACAGATTGTCAGAAATTTAATGATGAAAAAATGGCAGAGTTTGTGGGATGAGCAGCAATTTAATAAATTGCATGAGTTTCATCCTTCTGTCAGACACTCGAATAAATACAATTTCTATCGGAAAAAAGAGGTTATATTGACGCGTCTAAGAATTGGTCACACCAGGATGACACATAAGTATCTTCTTTGTTCAGAACCCCCACCTAAATGCTTACGATGCCAGTGTATTCTTTCGATAAAACATGTTTTAATAGAATATCCAAATTTTGACATTTGCAGACTCAACCATTTTGGTAAGAATGATATTACCTTAAAAGACTTGGTGGGAGAAAATCCCCATCAAAACCTTTTTAATTTTCTTAAAGATACAGGTATTGATAAACTCATTTGAGTCCTTTTTAGCATTTCTTTAGAAGTTCATTTAAAGAATGTTTTATACAATTAGTTACTCCTTTTAATTTACAATTAAAGAATGAAGTGGTTCTATTATTTTGTGTTTGGCGCAGCATGGTCAGATATGGCTCTTGCGCCATAAAACACAACTCAACCAACCAACCAACCATTTTAACTAATCCAATAACTTCTTAGATTTTCTTAATTCCTTGATTGTTAGCAATCAATCGTTTAAAATACAATAATTTTCTACAAATTATCAATATATTTTTTATATTTTTACATTTGCGATGAATTGTACGAGATATGATCTTGAATTATTATTGTTATCAAATAAAACATTGTTCCGAAGAATAAATGGATTTATTTTTCATTATTACTAATCCAATACTTTCTTAGACTTTCTTAACTTGTCGAATTTATCCTGAAGTAGTGTCGTTATCAAATGTGACATTGTTCCAAAGAAAAAATGGATTTATTTTTCATTATTACTAATCCATACTTTCTTAGAGAATTAATTCAGTTAATATTTTATTAAACATTTATCAATTTCAATAATTATCTGGTTTTAATTTAAGTTATTCGGATATTTATCAGGACAAAAATTCATGGAAAAATCTCCCTTTACAGGTGCACGAGATGAACAGTGCCTACTTGGAGAACAACACGCATTTAACAGTTCACATAGAGTGGCTGGAATCTGTTCTGCTCTTCAGCGCCCTCTACCATAAGTACGACGACGTCTGCAGAATACATGGACATCAGATGAAGTAAGCCCAACACGTTTCTATATCAAATTGGGTTGTTGATGGCTTACTGCCATGGAAATATATTTTTCGCCTTACTTGCTCAGATAACCGACTTGGAATCAATTTAAAAATATAATCTTTTAAAGTTTAAATTCACTGTGAAGCTCCTGCAATTGCTGCAAAATACTGTGCAGAGTGAGGCAGAGATTTAGAATGCTTTTGAAAACAGCTTGTAATTTTTGTAAGAGATGTAAACATTGGGAGAGAAACATTTGTGATTATTCAGCATTTTAATGATATTCATGAGCTGATATTAATTGAAGTAGTCCTTTTAATATCCTCCCACGAATAGAGATATAAACATTCATAGAAAAGCATTCGTGTTTACCCAATATTTTAATGACATTATGTACTCAATATTTTAATGCAATACTATGTTATGCTTGCTTCTTTATAAATTATTACCACAAAAGTCGCTGTTACAGTTATATATACCATATGAAATAATTTTAAAAATCTAATTTTTTAAAAATGTATGTCTCCTCTGTAACTCCTACAAATGCAGAAATGCGATACTGAGGAATCGAATACTTTTGGAGAAGTATCTAATCTTTGTAAGAATTGTAAACATTGGATGAAAAGCAATCGTGATTACACACCATTTAATATTCGAGAGCAGCATTATGTTAAGTTTATTTCCTTACAGATTATTACTATCAAATTGCATTACAGCTAGATATACTCCATGGAATTATCTTAAAAACTTTGTTTCGAAATTTGTTTTTTATGATGTTCCCTACCAATGGCACAAAGCCTTGTATAATGTAATTCACATGTATAGATCGGATTTGAAAATCTTTTATTTTGAAAATAAATCAATATTGATAGAAAAATATCTGATATTTCATAGAATTTTATGATATTGATAAACAAACAAAAATGGCACAATTCAAAGGATATCTAATTTTGTTTCGTCTAGTTTAGCAGAATGGCTTCGAACATATAAGCTTTAAATTAATAACGTCAATTTTCTAATCTTCCCTAATTTTTTGACACATATTTGTGGATTGCCATATAGTGTGATTTCCATTACGACCGTCTTGAAATAAGGTTAATTGCAAAGGCACGATTAAATAGAGATAACTGAGTCATTTCAGGGAATTTTGAATTCATTCTGAGCCACAGCGATCCATTACAAATCAGTCTTAAAAAAGTTTTCTTATGAACCAGATGAAAGGAAAAAGACTTTCCCAATGCTATATATAATGAACCATAATATCTACATCATTTCCTCTCTTCAATGTCAAAGATGAGCTGCTTCAAAATCAGTAGGTTCACCTTACCCAGTATATTTAAACATCTCAGAAAGTGACTGAAATTTTTAGGGTTGAAGAGTGAGCACTTTGTGACAACACCTAGTCTTTGCACTATATAGAACTTATCAAACATTTATTTGTTTTTACAATACTGTATTTCAATTGTTTTATAATTTGAATCCAATTTTAAGCTTGCGAGTTTTTGATTGGGCATGGGAATTTTAAAACCAATTTGAAACCCTTCAATTTGACGTCGACTGACATATGTTTGTGCTACAGTCGAGCATTTCAGAATGCCAAGTACTTGATATTTGAATGAACCTAATTTATTTCTAAGAGACCTGCACTTAGGAATTGACTATTAAAAACAGTATAGCTTGGCCTCCTTATTAATTCGCTTTTGTTCAATGCAAATCATCTTTTATTTCGTTTTATACATATATTAATAGTATTTTCCCCTTATTATTTAGACTTTATTTATGTGTACTTGCCTACATATATTTGCATTTATATTTTAATGCTTTATGTATTTATGTTTAATTTTTATATAATCATGCTTTGTATAATCTTATTTACTGTATGTTTCCGTCAGTATGTGAGCATTTTTTTCTCTTTGTATTTGAGTACTTTCTTGCCCCCCCCCTTTGCATTTGGGCCTGTGTCTTTTATATTTGAAACTGTTTCTTCTATCATTTGAGTACTGATTTACATTTGTAAGCCGTTCCATGGCCTCATAATTGAGGATGAGAAGCTACCGGAATGGTGGTTCGTTTTCGCCACCCTTGTGGGCACAGAAATAATGGGGGGGGGGCTACCTCCTACCAATAAAGGGACGTGCTTCACATGGAAAGAGTATACGGCAAGGTGACGGCAATCCGGTCATTCAAGTTTTTTCGTGTGCCTTCCAGCTGGTCGGAATCGTCAGTTTGTGATTCTTATTACGTTTGTAAGGCTTGTATTATACTTGTTGGAACACAAGAAGTTTATACCTAGAGACTTAAAAATTGTCAATTTGTGATTGTTATTACGTTTGTAAGCCTTGTATTATACTTGTTGGCACACAAGAAGTTTATACCTAAAGACTGAAAAACCTGTTTTTATAGCTATGTATTGAAAATGATTACATTTCAAAGTAATGTTTAAGTACTAAGGTTCTTTCACTGCCTAATTAAATTTGAGGCTGTGTAATTTTATGAATTTGCATTCCACCTACGATTTCAAATGTGAATCCTTTTCCAGACGTGAGATCACTGCACTCCAACTGGAGAACTACAGTTTGGAAAGACAGCTGTTCAGCTATCAGAAGTCTCTGGCAGTGGCCCAGTCAAGGACCCAGCACTCAGGTGACTTGGAGGACGAGTATTACCCGGACCACTACTATGAAAGGAGCTTATCCAAGGAACAGAGCTTCTCAGAGTCCGAATACGTATGATGAGAGACGCTCTGCAACACCCGATGGTGAATCCGAGGCCGAAGACGAATCATGGTCCCCACTCTAGTTTGGGATAATGTTTCGCGTTTACCAAACTAACTCTTACCACTCCCTCGATTGAGAGGAGTGTATCGTCGCTTAGCATTCTCTGTCTGCACATACGGAAGGTGTCTGTCCTTCTGTCAAGCATTTCTTTACACTTAAACGAACTGAATTAACCGTTTCTTCTCTTGTCTAGGTCACAGGAGCAGAACTTGTGTGTTTTTCTAGCACATTATGAATTCGTTTCTTTAATGAATTCACTCTTTTTTTTAATGTGTTTCTTTTCATTCAATAATGTTAATGGATGCATCGTTGCGTTTTATTTTTTTTAATGTGTGAGGTTATGCTTCTTCTGTTTGAAGCAATCACTTAGCAGTTGGAGTTGGTCCAAATGAAGTCTACTTTGGAAGTGTACTTTTCTTTATTGAATGCATTTACAACTAAATCAGGAGGATGTAAAGTGGAAATGGAATTCAAATAAAACGGAACAAAAGCGGATATTAATAGAAACGCTGCTACTGTTCTAGCATTCTTGTTTATATATTTCAATATATTTTTATCTTATATTTCCCTTGTCCTATTTAAGACTAAATGTTTGTTTTGAAATTAATTTTTTTTAACCACACATCTGCAATTACTTTTTTAATTACTCTTTAGTTAATAAGGATAATTTTCTGTAATAGTTAAAATACATTTGGCAGAAAATATATTTATCTTATACATTTACCCATTGGTATAAAATTCAAAGAGCGATTTTGAAATGCATATTATACATATGTATTCCTCTGAAGAAATCATCCCTAAGGTTTTATAGAATAATTCAACATTTTGTCTAAGAGGAATACTAAAATTCAAGAATGACAGTTTATGTTAAATGTTACTTGTGCTAACTTGATTGATTTTATGAACAAAACATTTTTTGACGCATCCAACTTAACTGCCTGCATTCGAAAAAAACCAAAAGATAAGTTGATATATACAAAATATAAAAAACATTTATTCATTTTGATGCAGTTTCTGGATATCGAGATAGAGTTTGGTAGATTCTGATTTCCAAATATCTGAATGCGGAAAATTATACGCAGAAATTCCTTGTTTATATTTCCATTAAGTTATAATATTTTTAGAGATATTATTTTAGCATTAAGTTACAATATTTTCCAGGAAGATTTTTTTAACATAAAATTATAATGCTTTCAATGGAGATTTTTTTAACTTTAAGTAATAATATTTTCTAGAGGGATTTCTTTAACATTAAAGTATAATATTTTCTATGGAATTGTTTTTTAACATTAAGTTACGACATTTTCTATAAAGATTTTTTTAACATTAAGTTATAATATTTTCTAGGGAGAATTTTTTTAACATTAAGTTATAAAATTTTCTAGGGAGATTTTTGACATTCAGTTATATTTTCTATGAAAATATTTTGAAGATTAAGTTACAATATTTTCTAGGGAGAATTTTCTGACATTAAGTTATAATATTTCCTAAAGAGATTTTCTTAACATTAAGTTATATTTTCTATGGAGATTTTTTTAACATTAAGTTATAATATTTTCTACAGAGATTTTTTTTAACATTAAGTTATAATATTTTCTAGAGAGATTTTTTGACATTAAGTTATAATATTTTCTAGAGTGATTTTTTTATTATTAAGTTATAATATTTTCTAGGGAGATTTTTTAAAATATTAAGTTATAGTATTTTCTAAGGAGATTTTAGAGATAAAAACGAAGATTAATTCGGTATTTTATTATGTTTCTTTCTTATTTAAATATTTTATCCGACATTCACATATTTTGATAAAATGCTATTGCAGAAAAATAAAAGTATCTGAACATGTCCACTATAAGAGAAAAACAATAAGCAGGAAAAAGAGATTTCACATAGAATAAAGTAATTGACTCTAAAGCCAATTGAGAAATCAACGTGATTAATATTAACTCGTTTTGCTGACGTTAGGGATGTTATCTCCAGATTATTTGACACGTCTACTGATATTCGTTTCAATACTTTCTATCCATGTTATTTTTTAACCTACAAACAACACCATTTTGTTGAGTAAGAAATTTAACTGGTACTAAAGAATGACCTTTTAATAAGTTAGTAAAGATACTTTTTTTTACTCCTTTTTTCTGCAATTCAGGTTTTAAACATTCAAACCTTCTTTCTGATCACACAGTTTCCATTTAAGCAAAAAAGAATTGTAAATATTCCTCAATAGCATAATTTTTGGCAGATTCTATTTTCTCATACAAAAGTATCAAAAATCGAACATTCATCTCATATCAAAGGTTTTTCTTTCCCAGTCTTTTGCTTCAACTCCTCACACTTTAAAAGTAACAATTAATGAACAAACCTTGTCAAGGAAGAATTGAGCGTAATTTCTTCTTTTTAAAATTATACAGGGTGATTTAAAAGTGCTTCAACAAATTTTAAAAATACGGAAATGGTGACAAAAAAAAATTAATTTTGCTCAACAGCATATTCATGGGAACGTCGTATGTCTATGTAAACAATATAAAAATAATATACCAATGATATAATACATATTAATTGAATAATATGACCACAATATAATATTAAATATTTGAAATGCATGCCTTTTACATCTTAATCAAGATATATGAAAGAATTCGTAATGTTTTTCACTCGGGTTTGAGAATTTTTGCGATCAATGTTCGACATTTTCATTAGCTATACACTAAATTCATTGCTGCCATTTCAGTTCCCAAATAGCCATCATTACATTTTTGACTATAACAATGATGGGGCAGTCGTAAAAATTTCATTTTAGAACAAATATGGATTTCTAGAAGGTCACCAAATTAATCAAGCCATTTATAAGTTCCCATTAAAGCTCTTTTGCTTTATGCTCTTGACCAATGTTTGAATTTTGTCGTAACACTTTATAATCATCCTGTAAATGTTATTTCACAGAAACGTTTCTATTCACATATTAAAAATTGCACTTCCATAATGTTATTAATCTTTCTACTCATTTGTTAAGCTATAGACTCTTCTGTGATTCTAAAAAGGATTGTGCCATATATGCTTACGCATAATAACGTAAGAAGGCATTAAACACTATTTTGATTTTTCATGCAATTACATATTTATTATTTCTCTATCTGTTGCAAATCCCTTTTACAGTAAGTCTACTTACTCTTTTAAAATACAAAGTTTTCGAAAAATACTGGCCTTTTAAAATAGATAATTTATATAACTTTATTGCAGTTTTTTCTACATGAAAATGAATATTTGTAATTCTTATATATTTTGCTGAAATTTTACTTTTTAAATTTGGAAACTTATTAAAATTTATAATTATTATTGGAAGAGCAATTCGAAATATTAGATAAGCGCTTTCGGAAAACAATATATATTTGCTCGTATATCTGCACAAAAAGTGAACATTTTAGAAATCATAACAGGGCAAATGATTTCTAAAGTAAAACAAGACTGATATAATATGCTTATTTAGAAAAAAAATATAACCACTGAAAACTTTATTTCCGCTTTTACAATCGCTTATTTATAATTATTTTAAAATTTTTAAAGTAATGCATTGATGATATGGAACAATTTTTACATTGATATGCTTTATAAAATGAATACTTGCCAAATTGTGCAGTGCCATAACATTTCAATTTTCTCAGCCGCAATTGCAAAACGTACAAATTATTCTACGACATTTATTATATAATTTTTATTGATATTTAAAATATTTTTCAAATATGCTTTCCATCCATGCAGTAAAAATTTTATTCCTATAAAAACAAACTTCACAATTTATTTATATTGAAGACTACCCCTTTAAAGCACAAATATTAGCTACTTTCAAATTATGAAAATCACTTAATTACTCTATTTCATGCACTGAATATTTAGTACTTACATTTTTAAATAAATTTCTTAAATATTAGAACTCAATGCACGCTAATTGAAACTTCGTAGGCAGAATGAAATTCTTTATTTGGTCCTTTGGCAGTAAAGATAGTATTTTGAGTGTGACAGGTTTTGGATTATGCTAACATTTTCAGATATTTTTGGCGACCAAAATTTTTTAGCCATAAATATATTGAAGATGTTTGAAAGTAGAGAGTTGCTATTTTACCTGCATATTTAAACACTTCCAGAATTGATTATTGTTACACATTGCAATGGTAACATTATCTTGATTAAAAGCTTCTTGCAATGATTTATACCACGAATAATTTACTTTCTGGTTAATTTGCAACACTGTAAAAGCACTGAGTGTGTTGTCAACTCAAGAATAGCCATTTTCTTTTTTGTAAGGATTGCACGTGAGCTTGCTCGCCGCCATAGCTTTGGGCAGTTATTCGCTGATAAACTCGCCAAGTTTCACTCCGATCTATGGATTGGCGAATATAAGGCTTTAAATGAAGGCCAATGATCACTTATTATCATAAAGTAAATAATAAAAGCAAAGAACCCATAACTATGAAAAATCCTAAAATCATCAAGGATTGAAAGTCTGTAGTAACCATATTTACTTGCAGTCGATATGAAACTGGTGACAGCTTAAAATGCTTATTGTTCTTTGATGACATCACCATAGTTATATGAAATAATTTCCAGTTTTGAGGCAGTCATAAAATACTTAAAGAAGTATCAAATCTTTTATTATTCGAATGGAATAATTTATAAATTAAGAATCTCTTCAATAACCTGGCAGAAATCCGAGATTGATTTCTCACTTATTGAAGCAGAAGCTGTAAGTTGATCAGCGTGAATTCAAAAGAGAATGATTCTGTTACAAAAATATGGAGCTTTTTTGTGGTATTCGTTACTGAAATGTTTAAAATTCTTAAATGATAAATCTCTCTATATGACCTAACTAGAGGACAGGTACTACTTCAAATTATGGCTTTCACATCATTAAAATTAAGAACTCACCTAGAATTAAAACCAAGTGATATTGATTTTGCCCTATAAAGCTGGGATTTTTTCGTGACATTCGCAACTAAAATGTTCCAAAACTCTTAAAAGATCTATCTTTCTATATGATCTAACAAGATGAAAGGTACTACTTAAAATAGTCTATGGCTTTCATATCATTAAATTGCTGAACTCGAATTTAAACCCAAGTCACAATGATTTATTTTGTCACAGAAAAATTGAACTTTTTCGTGGTATTCGCTACAAAATGTTCCAAACTTCTTGAAAGATCCGTGTCTCCGAATGATCATTCAAATTGGTAGGTACTACTTCATGTACTTTATGGCTTTAAGATCAATAAATTGCTCAGCTAGAGTTTAAACCCAAGTGATAAGGATTTCGTCACAAATGGGTGAATTTTTTGCTTGATATTCGTCATTGAAATGTTACTAAATTCTTAAACGATATGTATCTCAAGACAGGTAATGCTTGAAATTCTCTATGGTCTTCGAATCATTAAATTGCTGAACTTGAATTTAAAAACAAGCGATAATGATTCTGTGGCAGAAGGATGGAAATTTTTCTCGGCATTTGTTACTGAAATGTTCCAAAATTCTTAAACGATATATCTGTATATATATGATCTAGCAGAAGTACAGGTACTGCTTCAAATACTCTATAACTTTCACATCATTAAATTGCTCTACTAGAATTTAAACCAAAGTGATAAGGATTTTGTAACAAATAGATGGAACTTTATTCGTGACATTCGATACTAAAATGTTCAAAGGCTGTTAAAAGATCTGTCTCTCTATATTATCTAACAAGATGAAAGACACTACTTGAAATACTGTATGCTTTCACATCATTAAATTGCTCCTCTAAAATAAATACTTAAATGATGATTTTGTCACAGAAAGGTGGAACTTTTTTTGTGAAATTCGCTACTAAAATGTTCCAAAATTTTAAAACTATATATCTTTCTATAAGATCTGACAAGACGACAGGCACTACTTTAAATACTCTATGGATTTTACATCATTGGAAACTAGCTGCATATAATACTAGTGACTTCATCAAAGCATTCATTATACGTGTTTTAAGCCTGCACCAGTATCACATTGGCAGTAATTATATTGTTACCACTATTAAATATCCAACTCTTTTAAAATCAAATGAAAAATTATTAATTGGTAGGTAATTTTAAATGACGATTTTTCTTTTTATTAATAACATCATTTAATTCATTATTCGTATAAATTTACTCTTATATTTCATTTAAATTTAAAATGCATTTTTCATATTGCTGTAACAAAGGTAGAATTTTAAATATCAGGAAAAAATATAGATAATTGGCTTCAAAAATGTTTCAGAGACTCGACTGGGTTTTTTTATCCCATCATATGGTATAATATTATCATAGAATGTTCTTGAATTTGATCACATTTTTTATCCAAATTTATTTTGAAGCCGCAATTTCTCCGGGGACCAAATAGTAACTGTTTGCTTCCTACATGTCGCTTTGTTATAGGTTAATCAGTATAGTGCTAAATGTTAGATCGTAGAATTAGACTTGTTAGTTGAGATAATGACACAGAGAAACCATTCGATGAAAATTTTATGAAAAAAATCGATAAAATAGTATAAATTTCATAAAACAAATTAGCAAATTACGATGAAGTAGTATATTTAGTACAATAATAAGCAAATTTGAATATAATAATAATTAAAAGCCCCTGAAATAATACATTTAAGATAGTATTGAGTGAAACATTGATGATCATATACTAGTATACACATTTTGATGAAATAGCTCATGTAATGCATTAATACATAAAATCTAATGAAACTCTGCATTCAGAATGTATTATAATAGTTGTTGATGCAAAACTAATTGATATTTTAACACATAGGTAAAAATATAAAGAGGTATCTTTGTTTTAAACTTTAAGCAGTTCATGTAACAAAATAAAACGTAATCTTCATTATCGAATTTATAAAATACAATAATTCACAATCAATAAATAATTCATACAATGTATTAAAAATTATAAATTCGAGGAAAAATGTATACGCAAGAAATGAACCGATGCCTATCCAGCAGTTAAAAATATTTAAATACATGTTATAGATACAATACGAAGTTTTCTTGGATTTTTTTTTCTTTGATTTGAAACTATAAGATTTAACGTTTTCCAAAACAATTCTTTCGCATTAAATTTAATTGACCACTTGACCAATCATAAAATAGTATTCTATATGTGCAAAATAAAAACAAACAAACTTACGATGTTAAAAAGAACTATATGCTGTCTTTATGTAGAAATTCCAACAATTTTAAGGAATGTATGACCGTATTAGTGGAGAAAAATTGATATTCCCTAGTTTATTTAGTATAGACGGTTTGAAAATTCATCAATGAACATGCGGTACGTCTAACCAACTTAATCCTTCTAAATCTAAAGGTATTAAGATTATTTTTTTAGATATTTTATTTTTAAAATATAAAAACAATGTTTTAAATGTAATTAAACTTTATTTACGTTTTCTTTACTCTTAATCTCACATTTCCAGCCCATCGTATTTAACCTGATCATTAAATTTTCCGATTAATGATTGTAGTATATAAAACTCAGTTTATTTAAACGATGTTATTTCCAAAAATTAGTAATGTGTATTTAAGTTCAAAATTGAATTTATTAGGGCGATTAGTCTTTTCAAGGTAACTCACCTGAAACTCTTTATTAAACTATTAATTAAGAATCATTAAATAACTTAAAACAACTTTCATTTCATGTCTAATTAAGAAAACCTATTAGAAAACAAAGTGTGTGAATTATTTGGCATTGTAAAAATTTCCTACGAAGCAGATTATTGCATCTATGAACAAAACCTTGCTGGTTCATAAATTTGAAATCTACTTCTTTTTTCTACTTTGGACTGTCAACTTTGAATAATGTAAAAATGTACTTGGATAATTACTCATTCAAAATTATTTGATAACATTGAATCGATACATCATCGCTATTTTTTTGGCATTGTAATGTTTCCATAATCATACTACCATTACATGAATTTAACATTAATTCTATATTAAATACATGAAATTTTCAAATAAAGTAATTTAAAAAATTAACTTTTATTTTCTGAGCTTTAACATTTTAAAATCAAACATTTATAATGGATAGTTAACGGAAGTTTAATATCGGAAAAAGAAATTTTCATAATTTATCTGACGTCATAATTTATTTATTTAACATTTCTTGAGAAGAATTCCTTTACATTGTCTATTGAAATCATAGTAAATTTTTTTCAATTACAAACATAATTTTTTAATGAAAAAAAATAAAGTTTTTATCGAAATGTTTCTCTGACTTTTTAGTTCCTACTCTGTATGTAGCCTAGCATCAGCCAGAAAAACAAAACATATCAAGATCTTCCAACAACAATAAAAGGTCTGGAATTCAAAATATATAGCAGAATGATCTCTTTCGCATTGAGAGATATCTATATGCATGTTTTTTCAGGTTGTGGTGCTGGTTGCCCGCTTTTTAACCCATTCCCGTGGCTTTTTTGTGCCGATGAATGGCCTAGGGTAGACAGCGACGTAAGATTTTCCTTTTATTAAATGCAGAAAGCGAAGGCAAATCTGCAACTTTTCTCACTTAAGAAATGTTAATCACCTCAAGTTTTATAATGTAAGAATGTTATTATCACCCAAGTTTCATTAAATATTTAAAGAAGCAAATTTCTATTTCTGATTTTTAAAAATTAATTTGTTAGTTATGACATGTTATTAGAAAATATGTGGAAAGCATTCGTTTTAATAGTGATTTTTATGGAATGATGAGTTTAAAAGAAATAAAAATCTGGAGAAAAAGGCTGGTTAGGTACGATTCTGCAATACACATTTAATTTAATCATAAAAACATTCATGAGTTTTTTCAATATTTACCTAGAAATGAAAAAAATCATTATTTCTAACAAAATTTCCTTTCATTTCATTGCTAAATTAAAAAATATTGGTAAAAATACTCTTTCCCAAATTTAAATAAAACAGAAAAATCGGGCTGTTTAATTTTGTAGATAAGAAATAAAACAGAAAAGGCTGGCTGATTAAGTTTGTAGATATGAATAAAACAAAACAAAAATTGACTTTTTAATTTTATAGTTAAGGAATAAAAAAAAAATATCGAATGTTTAATTTTATAGATAAGAAATAAAACAGAAAAGTTTGAATGTTCAGTTTTATAGATAAGGAATAAAACAGAAAAAAAATCTGGCTGTTTAATTCTATAGATAAGGAATAAAACAAACTTTGCTACCGAAAGTAATTTTTATGAAAAATACTTTGTATCTTTCTAAACGTTTCTTTTGCCGATTCATTGTATATAATACTCTTCCCTTTCAGATATATACATGTACTTGTACTGTATAACAGTATATTTGCAATGAGAGAAAAGAAATGCAATTTGTTTATCGCATCTGAATGAGAAAGGTAGCAGTAAAACAGTGTAGCTTATTGCACTATTTATAAATAGTATAGCTACAAATGCTATGATATTTTTGTATCTTCCTGAACCGCACTGCTATTTCGACTTCTTAAATCATGAATGTATTTCCACCATTTTAATTATTTCTTATTTGGCTTCGCAGTGGAAATTTTAAATATAGTATCGCTATTTGCTATTAAGATTTTTAAAAAATCTAGAAATGCAGAGTAGTTTATTGAATTCGCACAGCTACTTTTATGAAATTTTGTTCAACAGCTCAATGTAAATATTTAACCAGCCATAAATATATATTAATGATTTCTATAGAAAGAAACTGATATTTATTGTGTGAATATATTTATGTCAAACATGCTAATTGGTGGTATATATTTTGCAAGTCACCCTATGCCATTGCATCCCATCCTTAATTGTATCTGTCCGCTTATATGCTATTACCACAGCTTTGTAAATAAAATGATGTTATACCGCTCTTGCATATATATTATCTTCAATATTTCTACAAAATTTATTACATTTTACTATCAGGTATTGGCTAGTTTGATATTGAGGATATGTGGATGTTGTGCCGTTTTGTAATTGTATTTTATGAATGTATTAAACAGTGGCTCTTGTGAAAATATTAGAAATAAAGAGTGAGACGTTTATTTCGACATTTTTGAAATTAAACATAACGAATTCATTTTTAAACATCTATCCGTTTATCTAATTATCCTAATTAAAACATTTCAGAAAAATAATTATAGAAAATCAAACTTTTTTTAAATTTTTGAAAATGTTTTTATCATCAATGAGCAAAAAGGTACATCTAACGGAGGCTTTATATGTGACATTTTGTTTTACAATTTCTGCAGTATCATTGCAATCCTAAGATCAAATACTTTATTATTCAAAACGCTCGTTTAAATGTGTCATCTTATAATAGAAATGTGAGAAGTCTCTGCATTGGAAATAAGAATCTCTAAAATATTATATTTAACTAAAAGTTTCGTTAAAAAGAAGAAAAGAGATAAACTGTTTCTTTTCTCAAATGTAAAATAAAAATGCTTTTTATAATCCTTACATTTAAAAAAAATGCAACATGCTTTCAAATTTAAGAATATTCTAACGCTTCAATAAGAATGGCTTGTTCTGAAGTTGAAATTTCCGTCATTTAATAAAGCTCTCTGGCGGCATTGAAAAATAAAGCCCTCAAACTATGAAGTAATTGCAACCCTAAGCCTCTTTGACGCCTCGTATTGCTGAATTTAAGCCTTAGTATCTCAAACAAGAGCTACCCTTATTCATATATGAAACGTCTATAAATAATTACTATACTCGAATCTATCTTCTTCGATATTAATCTCCATACCATAATTTTTGACAACTTTATTTTAAGCAAAAAATTAAATAATTTAAGCAAAAATTGAATTTATGCTTGCTAAATCCACCGTGAAAGCTTATCTTTCTTTGAAAAAATTATAAAGGTAACATTGTCACACTATCATGTTCATTGGCATACTATGTTCATGTCATTCGTTTTAATCATTATGTATCATTTTCTCCATGCTTTTAATTGCTGTAAATAACTGTCATACTACATCACAAAAGTTAGCATATATTCTAAATCTATGTATGAGATTATCGATTAAACTTATCATATTGCATCTCTAATTTATATTAACTGCATTTTGGAGAATCTGTGCCATCAATATTCGAGAACTGCAATATAATAAAAAAATGTATGACAATTTCCATGCCGCTTATACCTCTATTGCCTGGTGACTTGTTTTCTCTGATTCCAACAAATGTTTAGAAATCAAAACTCCAGTTTTGTGGAAAGTTTATCAAATGTCTGATGTGGTTAAACCTCTCTGCTCTCTTGTAAAAATGTACTGAGGATTACTTGACGTAGAATCTTGGTGCATTAACGCTGACTCGACTTAAAAATAAATTATATTCAAAATTATGAATGCATCTCACATCTTCTCTTATGGATTAAAACAAAATATATAATTTAATTACACTAAAAAATTTATAAAGATATAATTTAGAATAGACGGAGTATGTCTCGCTTTACCAAACTGATTTAAAATTAGCATTAATTTATCATCAAACTTAACTTCCACTATTTGACATATGTTGTTAGAAATTCAAATGAATTGAAATTCCTTGAATTAATTTTTCAAGATTATTGTAAAATTAAGTTTTAATTCTTGCTATTTGTAACAAACATTATTTAATGATTACTTATAATATGATTATTATTACTTATAATGTGATGTGTGTGAAAGAAATTCTGAATAATTTTTAATTTAACCCTTTCTAGGGTCATGGAAAGTATATTCCACACCAAATCTTTCAATTTTTCAATCTTTGAATGAAGTTTGTAGTTGGAATAAGTTTTGACAAATTTTTGAATAAGACAGGAACTTAGATGCTTCAGTTTTCCTCTCTCACAGAAAATGGTGTAACTTGTTTTATCACTTAATTATTAATTAACCTAATTAATTAATTAATCAAATAAAATTTATCTATTAAGATAAATGAGTCACATTTTTAAGTCAATCTCAATACTAAAAATATTTTAACATACCCTGATTACATAAAACAGCCTTTTAAAGGGTTAAAGAGCATGTATTGGCAAAAATATGAGAGAATTATTATGCACATATATATTCTAGATGAAATCAACCTTAAATAACCATCTATTAATTTAAAAAAGGAGTTATGCAAGCAAGTGTGTGTGTGCTATCTTCATTTGAACTAGAAGTCAGACTTCTGCCCTCGGGTGCTCAGGGGTTTTTACCCTCAGAAGCTACTGCTCAAAATTTGACT
This sequence comes from Argiope aurantia, assembly GCA_026543865.1. Taxonomy (NCBI): domain Eukaryota; kingdom Metazoa; phylum Arthropoda; class Arachnida; order Araneae; family Araneidae; genus Argiope; species Argiope aurantia. The sequence continues at coordinate 228,373 of JAPMOR010061756.1, read as the reverse complement.
TAAAATAGTCACAAGACAAAAAATAAAATAAAAAAAGAATCACTATTTGAAAGCGATTTTTATTGTTAATACCATTTTATTAAGAGACGAAGAATATATTTTACTGTTATTTAAATTATTTTTATAAAGTTCGTAAAATTAAAGCCACTTACAGAGAATAATCTCAGAAACGTTAACATGAAATGAAAGAAAAAAATAATCTTTAAAATAATTCTGAATGTTCTGATATATTATAAATAAATGCATCGTAATAAATTATTAACACTTCACTCTATTCATCATTGTGAAATTATAAAATCGGTTTTCTCAAAATTGTACCGGGAATTATTCCTAAACTTCTTATAAACTGAGTAAGAATCACATGTACACTCTTTATTTCTCTATTCACCGAGTCACTGTTTCTTTAGTAATATCAATATATATTACTATGGCTTTTACAATATGAAGCCTGAGAGCACCTTATATATGTACTGTATTTGCCAAAGTAAAAGCAAAGATACTTTTATAAGATTTCAGCACTTAAACTTACCCTACGTGCCTCTGTATATACATATATATATAAATATATAAACAAAATGATTGTGTATGACGCTGTTGGAAGTAATACATATATGTTCATATAAACGTGTACATATATATCCCAAAAAATCTATATGCCATTATCACAAAAATCACAGAAACAAGATTACTGCAATATGTATTGTACGTTGATTTAATCACTAAACGTTGTACATTCATTAATTCACTAGATGTTGTACGTTGATTTGAACATTGAAATATTTACTTAAAATATTATGGAATGAACAGTTTTAATTTAATATATATTCTATGGATATTTTTTCATTCTATTCATAATGTTTATAGCTAGATAATGTCATTGACATAGGATATTATTCTATAGACAAAAGTAAATATGATTTCTCATTGTAATATCTGGACGTTTGAGCAAGTCGAAATTTCTTTTTTGATTATTGTGAATCCATATAGAACAAATTTTTGTTAAATGTAGCTATTGTTTTTGTAAATCAGCATTATGACAAAAAACTTCTGCATGTTTACTGGAAGTTATACTAAATGAGGATTAAGGTTGAAAGTAATGATAAATGCTAAAATAATAACATTTTTAAAATCAAGCATTTTTATTTTTTTTCAGGAGTGTGTCGAAAAAAGTGTTTAAGTTAACTTAATAATAAATAATGAGTAATGAGTAATAAATAATGAGTTCTAAAGTTAAATTAATATTATTATTTTAATTGTCCCATTTTGATAAAAATATTTGAGAAAAGAAATTCTTAAAGAGTTATTAATAAATCCTAATCAAAAATTATTTTTCAGAAATTCGAAAAGGCTTTAATATAAATTTCATTCTGCATAATTTAACGTTACGATTCATAATAGCAGCTTAATTTTTATATCAGTTTAGAATTTTAATCTCAGTTAAGATTTGTTTATTTTAAATATTCCTTCAACGTTTTTTAACTTTCGTCAACTCCTATGACTTAAAAAGTCTTCAGTTACTCTTATGTGAAATTAAATGTTCTCAGCTAAAGATATTAACTGTTTCCTATTATTTGATATTATTCGTTTCCATTTATATAAAATATCCTGGTTAAATTTCTGAATTATATTTACTGGTTAATATTTTATAAAATCAAACGAACACTGAAACATTTTCTGCGAATTCAAAATTTTATTTTGATATTAAGAAATGAAACATAATATATTATCATAATATATATAATCATCATTATTTAATATGGAATATCGATATTTGAAATATTTAAATCGGTATTTATATCATACAAAATCGGATAAATTATAGAATCATCTTTTCAAATAAAATTAAGTGTAAGCAATTACTTTAATAATTTTATTTACAGATTCGCGAAAATTCAACTTAGAATGCAGAAGTTTTTATCATAACGCTAAATCGTTTGATTAAGCAACTTAATATTGATGAATTTATTTCAAAACTATCACTTTCAGACTGAAAGTTCTAAGTAACTATTTTGGACTTAAAGTTGTTATTCAGAACTTTATAAAGTATTTGGTACTAATAATTTTTACATGATAAAAATTAATGATCAATCATTTCTAAGGATTCTATGAATAATTTTGAAATGTATAAGGAAAACTCATTATTTTCAATGAATGCGCATAAAAATCATTAGGTTTTGCGTAGTTTACTTTTCGACTTCTTCATTTTTCAACTTCATGGCATTACCATAGTTTTTAGTTCACCGGCTCTATGTTACCTTTGTGCAAGATGTTCGTTGTCATTGCAAGTCACACCGATGTTGCACAGTGAAGTATTGTAGCAATCGATGTATTGTGTGTATATGTTGTTTTTCTAAGCGAAGAAATGACACCGTGTATTTTATCACCTCTTTGCTTTCGGCTTTACCGTCTTCAACTCTCTATCTTGATGGGAATACACTATGTCCAGTCGTGTACCTGCTTGTGGGTTTTGAAATCAAATAAAATCTACTTTTTACTTTAGTCGACTCTGTTTATTTCATATATTCACAACAAAATAATTTTAAACAAGGTGATAATTTTTATAATATCCATGCCTAGTCATTAGCTCCACATGAGCAATTTAAGGATTAAGGCGACACGGTACCATCTAAACATTTTCTTAAATGTTAATGCTTGGAATTATATTTGAGATACTTTTTGTGTAGAATAGTACTTTATAATTATTCCTAAAAAATCTTAAATTATTTTTTTTTAAATTTTAATTTAACTTTAAATTTTTTTTTATTATTTTTAAATTTTTTTTATTATTTTTTAAATTTTCTATATTTTTTAAAAATATGCTGATTTTTTTTATAAATTATTTCCAGTACTTGCCAATATTTTATATAAAACTTGCTAGGAATTTTCTCTAGTTAATGACATTTAAGTTTTTATAATTTTTTTTATTGTGAAACACGCAAGAATTTTGAAAAATACGTTACTTTTTATTATAAATCTTTAAAAAAAAATATTACAAGCCTCAGAGTCTATTCCATAGCTAGTTTTATAAAGCATATATTTCAGACAACTAATAAATAATTTCGCATCGCTACTTTAATGAATATCGCTACTAATAAATAATTTCGCATCGTAACACAAATCTTAAGCTTTAGAAAAATGGTATATCAGCAAAATCACAACATGGAGAAAAATGAATTTAAATTTTCCATTCATCAATACTTGATTTAAAATCGATTCAATCTGTATGTAACTATTACAAACTGTTAATGAATTTATTTTAAATTGTTTAAAATAATAAATTGCAAAACACTTATTGAAATAAAATATTATGCTTATTTAATAAATATATAAAGAACCAACCTATGAATGATCGATACTCCAGATTTCTTAAGCATTACAACCTTAAAAAATAAATAAATATCTTAGAGAGGTGACTACATGCATGTTTCTGATATAAACATATATTAACAAATGTATAAAAATGGGAACGCTTTTATTTTCATTGTTCCAATTTGTCTC
>JAPMOR010061756.1:195661-219875 GCA_026543865.1 Argiope aurantia | reverse complement strand
AGCAATTCCAAAAACTGATGTTTGATTTTGAGTATACGAATTTTTTTATCTTTCTTTATAAATTGTTAATAAATAAATATTTCTCGAAGTGTAATAGAATATTCATAATATACCAATTGTAAATTTCGTGAATATTTCTCTTCCTTGTTTGAAATAATTCCAAAAACTAATGTTTGATGTTGAGCATACGACGTTTTTATTTTATCTTTCTTTATAAATTGTTAATAAATAAATATTTCTAGAAATGTAATAAAATATTCAGAATATACCTTTCCTAAATTTTGAGAATATTTCACTTCTCTCTCTATACATACAAAAAATTATCTCTCTCTATACATTGTTAATAAATAAATATTTCTAGAAGTGCAATAAAACATTCTGAAGATGTCATTTGTATATTTCTAGAATACTTATTTTCCTTGTTTGAAACAATTCTAAAAACTAATATTGAGTAAAGAAATTCAAAACATCTGCTGTACTTCCCATATTTCCATCCAATTGGTTGACCTATTTGTCACTGTAAGCAAACATCAGTGGTTCTTAGAAAATGTTACAAATTTGCAAGAAATATATTCCCTGGAGTTACAGGCAGCTCTCACCCCAATAGGGATTAAAGCTTGATTGGTTGAATCCTTGCGACGTGACTGTCCGGAAACTCATATTTCACGGTCATGCGCATGATCACTGGAAATGGATTTGACAGAAGTATTTTTAGTTTTTCGCTTTTCCATTCCAAGCTTCCATAAGTTTACGGAACATTTCTCAAATGTATTATACAAGGAAGGGACAGAGGATATGGGAAAAAATGCAAGTGGTTTACAGTCTTGCCGTTTATGGAAACGACTTTACTTTCTTCTTGCGTAATCCAATATCTCGTTTGGAAGGAATGATTCATATCAGAGAATTTACTCGAATGACATCCAGTTTTGTATTTGACTTTTTGAGATAAAGAGGGAACTTGCATGTAAATAAACTTTTGCTTTGGCCGAAAAATTATTATTCATACAGAAGATGTGAAATTTTTCTTCGAAATTTCACAAATAGAAATCATAATGCTGTAAATGAAATCTCAGGAAATAAATAAGAATCCATAAATTATTTTAGAGAATAGCCTAGATAGATTTTACTATTAAAATTGAAAATAATATGACAGACTTTTGAAAAAAAATGCTGCTTTTTAAAAATCGACGAAATTTTAAAAGAAAAAATTCTTGAATTAGTGTAAGAAGAAAATGACCTATTGAATGTTTAAAGAAACTTACTAAAATTGAATTATTGCTATCTAATCAACAAGTTTAAGGTTAATAATATAACTTAAACTTGTGCATAGCTGTATCTAGTAAATGAGATCTAGAAAATAAATTAAATCCATATTCAAGCAAATTTAACCAAATCGTCTATTAAAAACACAAGTAAAATGTTGATTTTTTTTTATTTTGATACACAATAACTACCATAAATAACATGTAACTTTCTATGGTTTGATACAAGTACTATTTGGCTTGCTTTTTAAAAAATCTTTCTCGCAAAAGTGAGTGAGCATTAATTAGCATTATTGAGCATTTAATTTTTTCATTAAGAGAAATTACCCTAACAATTCGAATGAATTTCTTTTGAATTCTGATAAAACTAAAATTATTTTCCAAGAAATAATCTATTCATTTTTAAATAAAACTCTTTAGAATAAAAAATCTCTAAATTCCCTTCTTATTACACTTCAGTGTTTAAGGCTCTTTCTTAAATTATTTTAAAAATTCCGGTTCTTTTATACATATGATAGACAATGCTTGAATCCGTACAAGAGATATAGTGGACAAATATTATGACAAAAACAAATTAACATTCTAAATTTTGCATGCATCAATTTTATAAAGATATCAAAATCAGTATCTAAATCTAAATTTAATATAAAATTTGTAAAAAATAATTTGCAAATTTATATTAAATTATTTTTATTTCAAGGCACCAAATGTATGAGAAGTATTTTAATATAATCGTAATCGTAATAAATCGTAATCGTACCTCATTTGTAGTAGTCTTTTATTACTTTTGAGAGTTAAATATGTCTCTTGTTATGAATTATTATGTAATCTTATTACAATCATTCTACAAATTTTTAATAAAAATTTTGAAATTTTTTAAGGTTGTAATAACCGTTTAGAATTTAACTGTTGAATGATTTCATATTAAATTATAGTTATATAACTACATATTTTTTTTGTTAATTTTTTCTTCCTTTCTGAGGAAAACTGATGAAATCTTAAAAGCAATGATTAACTTATCTTAATCTCTACCCGTATCTCCACCAATAATAAAATAGAACTTGTTTATGAGTATTATTGCAATACAAGATAATAAAGTACTTACACACACACACACACACACACACACATACACACCACACACACACACACACACACACACATATATATATATATATATATATATATATACTTTAGAAAGTAAATATTTTCACCTTGAAGAAATATATTCAAATTTCTAATTTCTAGCATTTTAATTAATTAAAAATTATTTGGAATTTCGGAATTTTAAATTTTTCTATGAAAAAATCAATAAAATATTGTTGCAAAACCTGATATTTACATTATTTTTGAGTTTCGAAATGACCTTTTTAGTGATAGCAATTTAATTTTTCTGCACAAAATTTCTGGAATTTTGACAATGCTTTAATTATCTGCATAATCTTCAACGGTTTGTTTTTTGCATTGAGGATCAGACTTTTACAATTGTTTTAACAAATATTAAATAACATTATTTTGTTCAATTGTTGAAATCTAACAAAAAAGAATTTTGTTGAAAGTAGAAAGTACGACACTGCAAAAATTAAAATAGTTGTTATCCGGACAGTTAAATATTTATGAGCTCTATGATGTCATGGGACTTGATTCCATTGTTGAATATAATCCATACAGTGAAGAAACACAGATATAGGCTTATTAAAATAATAAAGATTTATAGTCTATCACATTTCGGTGCATATATATTTTCACAGGGAAATCATGAAAGCCAAATAATGTATAAGAGATTTATTTCAATGTATAGTGGTTACATTGCTCTACTACCTTCTCTTTTGATACAACAGATGGCGTTACCTTATTAACATCAAGGTATTTTTCCCATGATCCTTCTATCTGCTCATTATTAGACTGTATTCTGAGTGTCGTATTTTTTCGTATTTGTTTTGTTTTGTGAAATGTGAAACTTAGAAAATAATTAAATAACTGTTCCTGAATCTTGTCGATTATTTTCATCAACCCCATAATGAAGTTATAAAGAGTCTCGTCTCTCTGCAAATGTAAAAACACAGCCGATTCCAAATAACCAATTAGTCACAAATGGCGGCTAGTATTTAAAAAAAAATAGGCGCTTAGTAACTGACGAGTTCCGTATAGAAATTCAGGTTCTTTTTCAGAATTTTACTTCAAATCTTTTAAATCATCTCATAATTCAAAGGTGTGATTTAGTTCTCTAGTGTAATAAACTCCAGCATTTCTACTCGCCTTAAATAGCTCTAGAATAAGTTAACCAGAACGAGAAAAATAGATGGAAAAAAGGGAGGAACAGAGATAAACGGTCTTCTCTCAAACTACGTTCTATTTACATAACACTAAAATGGCGCGAAGAAATTTTTATACTACGTGCTAACTTATCGGCTTCTACGATTCATTGCAATTTACGTTGACTGATGAAGAACATGGTTAAAGAAAGACTTTATTTCTGCAGTTTCTGTTAACTGGGGATTTCTTTTTCTCTAGTAAAGTCCATCAAAATACTTTTTTTTCTTTCCCTTCTTTTTTTTTTCATCATAAGCAAAAAGAAAAGAAATTGTGCATCTTTTCCCTCTAGGCTTTTTTTAGCTTTCGATGTAAATTTTAAAAAGATGAGCATATTTAAATTCAAATTTATAAATTAACTATGTTTTATGTTTATATATATATATATATATATATATATATATATTTCCTTTTTTTAAAGGTGGAAAATATATGAAATTAATTTATTAACATTTTATTCACAAATTCTTTTATTCAGATGTTTTAATAATTGATTCATCAATTCAATTAGATCTTAATTTTATTTTCGGACTCTTTAACAAAAAATGAATAAATACAAAAGTTCAGTTTGAAAGTACTTTTTTATATTTATTTGGTTTTGTTTGGTTTAGTTATATTAACGTCCAGTTTTAAAGAAACAATAAGGATATTTTGGATTTTCTATACTCGTAATTTTGAATCGCTCTCAGATGACGAGGACGATACCGGAGCTGGCACTTCCTTCCTAAACTTCCAAGCTACTCCAGTGGAAAATATTTATTTGGATCAGTCTCATTAACATAATTATTAAGATATTAATACTTTACTTGATATATGTATTGCTATTTTAGTAGTTCAATAAATGTGAAAAAAAAACATAATAAATTTCAGTAAATAAAAAGGTAATGATGTATTGAAATAAATTTGTAATTGAATTATTCTTATGAAATTATTTGTATTATTTTCCCCAATGCACAGAATATATATTTGCCACACGAAACTACTATATTATACTGCACTCTCCATTTTTCCATTTGAATGTCAGCAAGTGTTTCAATTTCCGAACATGTATAGAAATTGGTTCTTAAAATAATAGGCATAGATGATAAATGAGATATGGGGCTTTTACAATAAAGAAAATTGTAATAAATCAAAAATAATACATTCTAGCAAGAAAACAAACATTATAGTAGACTGTTTATACTTCAGATAAAATATTATAAACTAAATAATAAAAAATATTATCATCCATTTAACGAGAGTTTATTCGTATAAAATCTAAGAAAAGTAACACCAAAAAAACTTTTTTTTCATTTCTTTTATTGGTGATGTTTGAATAGATTAAACACGAATGGCAAGTTAGCATCTTGAAAAAGAAATGAATAAATGCAATGCTTATAGTATTGACTAAACGCAAACTTATTCAAATATCGTTTGCGCTAATTGAAAAGAATTAGTCATTTTAATCGTAGTGAGATTTCTAGTTTCCCAAGTATTCTTTTAAATACATTCAAAAATAAAAGATTTATTTAGAAAAGTGTGACTTTTATTATAACAATACTTTTGAATACTATACAGCTTTTCCTATTCATTAATTAATAACAACTTTGTTCTGAATGACATCTAACACGAATTATTTTTGAGAAAATACGAAATATTATACGTTTTTCAAAGTGTATGGAAATTACATTATATTTATAATAACAAAAAGTTCTAAATGCATCACAATTAGAGTTCCAGATATGATCTTTTATTTTATTATATCTTTAAATGTTTCAATAATTCTTTTTGAAATTAAATTCTGTATATTAATTTTAAGCAAAAATTTCATTTCTAAATTTTATTTATGTCAGTAAAATACTTCTTATAACTTACAGATTATACTTCATGGAAAAATTCCTCAAAAATGAAAAGTGTTAATAATTATTCCCTTAATTTGAAAAATAAACAAACACACAATTTTTTTGTCCTTCGAAAACATAAGATTCTAATTCCGAATATTGTTTCCCCCCAAAATTTCTTTTTAAATCATTTTATTCTTTTCAGTTTTCAAGATGGTGCATTTCTACCATAGTTCAATAAATTCCCAACAAATTTTCTCCTAAATTTTAGAAAACCCAGTTAGCCCAGGAGAGGAAACGATGAAGCCCAATTCTCAAACTTCATTTGTATAATGCTAATATGGTGCAGTGGAATTTTCTTCTACGCCCTTAACATTTCTTTTCCTAAAACATGTTGCAATTACGTTAACTGTCGAAAAACCGGGAAAGAAAATGCCCATTCAACCTTGCCTTATGTAATCAGCTGGGGAATGGTTCGGGCTTTTTCTTCAGTAATTCCCATCATAGTGATTTTTTTTCCTCTCGTCCACATCTTTTTTTTTTTCCTTTTTTTAGAATTCAAAATTTGTTTTCTTTAAAGCTTTTCCAATTTCTATTCAGATTTTTGTACCTTTTGACATAAATAAATAAATAAAACAACGGGGATACATTGGAATCTGATTTTTTATTTACTTTGAACGCCTTATTGTCTCAAAAGATGGAATTTTGTCATTAATATTATTATTGATCAAAGAACAATAATTAATCGGTCATTAAATTTTTGAAGAATTTATATTTTAGTATATATAATGTAATTCAGTGCTTCACATCGTCAAACTTTTTTATGATCTAAAATAGTCCTATTTCCTGTATATCTTCGGTCTTTTAATTACTTTTCTTCTAATAGTTTATTCATCACATTGAAGTTTTAATATAATGACACAGTTGAATGCATTACTAAGAAATGAATACATTCAACAAAAATTGAACTGGCTTTATAAAGCTTATGTTTTAGAAAAAATATAAGCAATTAATTTTATAATGAATTTACAGTATATTTTTATTTAAACAGTCGTATAATAATCTCATTTCATTAACGTCATCAAATTGCAACTTTCAAACATAATTTAAAATTTTATTATTAGCAAGCCTTCTGAATTATATAATACTCGAATATAATAAACAATTATTTGTTCTTGAATTCGTTTACAAATTAGCAAAATTGTTTCTTCATGTAATTAAATTCGATGATTATGAATTTTCAAAAGTTAGGAGATGATAATGAAAAATTTCAGGAATATAAAAAAAAGGAGAAAAAGTTATTCAATTTTGGTATTAAAATGGCATTCTTTTAAATTTAAACTTTTCAATCTTTCTTTAAAAGTTAAAAGATTTGACTTTAAATCGTCTCGGTGATATATGTTAATTTAAATTGAAGAAATTAGAATTAAATCTATCCGCATTTTATTGAATTTAAAATAAACAATAAATACATTTTTAAGAGAAATAGATTTTATTTAAATTAATAAAAATAGAAGTTAAAAATAAATTAAAAAAATTACTAAGATAGGATTTACTGAAGGAATAAGCCAAAATTATATTTCTACTTATTATCTAGGTTTAACGATGTATTTTTTTTTTGGGCCCTGTTCTGTTTCAGTTAACGTAATTGTGAATTTCGTAGACAAGAAGTTAGGGATGGTTTTGTAAAATCGTTTTGACCACAATAACATTTTGGAAATAAAGTGTATGTTAAAAATTAAAATATTTTTTGAATTTTATTTTCCTTTTCCATTTTTCTAGCTTTCATGAATATTGGAGTGCAAAATATGCTGAGACTGACTTAATACAAAGCGAAACATGTATATTTATTTTTAAAAACGTATTGTTATTATATAAGAGACGATTTAGTACATCATTTTATATAAAACTTATTACTAATTCAGAATTAATTATTCAGAAAAGTTTAAAATTATTTAAAACAAATAATAAGGCGATTCTTTGATTCATGAAATCTTTTTAACATATTAGATCTACGGATATTAAAAAATCAAAATCTAATTCATCATTATTTCTTAAAAGCAATACGCAGAATACAAAATTTGTTTCGAAATTGCTCGACGGTTTTTTTTTTTTCATAATGTATCTAAAGAAAATAATTTTTACAAAATTACCTATTTAAGGAGGGAAAGTATAATTTAATATAATACTTATTTTCAATACAGAGTTTTCGCTTAAATAAAGACCTCTTGAGATGTAATAATATTCTTTTTACTTATTTTCTGGTAAATACAAAGAAATTCTTCTTTCCATGTCTTAACCAACTTCCGATAAAATGATGTCTGACGTCGAGGAAAGAAATTCCGGACATCTGCTGTGTCTCTCAATCTTCCACTCCATTGATTGACCGAACTGTCGATATAGGTAGCCATCAACGGTCTTTACGACAGTGTAATAAATCTACGAGAAATATTCCCTGGAGCTACAGGCAGCTTTCGAGCTGATCTGGATTAAAACGTGATTGGTTGAATTCTTGTGACGCTACTCTCTGGAAGCTCGTATTTCACGGTCGCTCGCATTATCACAGGATATGAATTTGACAGCAGCATTTTTAGCTTTTTGCTTCTCTATTACATGTTTTCTAGAATTTCTGGAGGTGTTTCTCAAAATATAATATAAAGAAAAGATAAAGGATATGGGTTAAGATGAAAGTAATTTATGTTGTTGGTATTTATGGTAGTATTTTTACTTTCTTTTTAGTAGATCTAAATTGGAAAAAATGGGGATTATTAGAGATGTTTTAGAATTCAAAAATGGTTTCAGGTTTTCGAAATACAATGCAAAATACTTTACATTTTCAGAAAAAATACAATTCAGCATTTGGCTTGGTTCACAAATAGTCACAGAAATGGAAAAAAGTAAATTTCAACTATAAGTTTGTTTGATAGAAATCTTTACATGTTGTGAAGATTTTTATGAAATAAACTATAGAAGATTTCTATTTATTTTTTGTGAAGTTCTAAAATTTAGAAATTTTTAAATATCCGTGATTTGAACATGTCTCTTAATAATCTATAATGAGTTTTAGAAAATAATCTAAATATTTGTTTATCCCTGATGATTAAAAAATGCCAACTTTCGGGTACAGATACTATTTTTTAAATCGGATTTTTTTTCCTTTGAATTTGCGTAGGAGATTGGTTTCGTTTAAAAAGAGAGTAACTTTTATAGGTTCTCTTACACTCAGATTTCTCATTTACATGTAAGCTTAAAATATTTCTGAATCTTTCTTAGGTATATGAAAAAATATTTAAAGAAGATATTGATCTTCATTCATATATGTATTGACCGTATTATTTAGGCACAAAATCAAATTTATTACACATTTACGCCTATCTCAATTTTCTGGCACCTGGAGCATTACTGATAATTGGCGTAATTAAAATGAGAATTAACGAAAGAAGATGTATTCCAAAAAAAGGGAAGATCACTATATTATTAGCAACGTCTATTTATGACGCCATCGTCTATTTACATTTTCAAGAATTATAATATACAAGTTGTTACATCTCAACTAAAATAAAGCAATAGTTACTTACAAAGAAAGACTTATTAAAGAAATGTTCCAAAATTATTCAATGAAAGTACTAATTACGTACAAAGCCCACACTTTAGTTAGAATACTAAAATCCATTTGAATATGCAAATGAATTAATATTCACATATTCCCAAAAATATCTAAGAATCCTAATTTGAGATGTGTGAGGTATGCCAAAAGCATCTAATCATGCCATTCGATGAGCTTCGTTAGAAAAGGAGATATGATGTGTATAATTTTCCAAATGTTATAAACTGTACTGGTTCAATTTTCTTCGTTTCGAACCTACCTTTAACTTCACATTTATTCTAGTATGTATTAACTAATTTTGTACGAAATATTCTTATAAAATGGCTACTTATATGATAACTTCATGTTTAAAATATATGTATGAAAAGCTATTATCTTAACCCTCTCAACCCTGAAGGCAAATGAAACTGGAGGAAGTTGTGTATGAAGGTTTGTTAGCAAATATTTCGATGCAATGGATTCGTCTACCATCAGCACATTTATCTGCAAAAGTCACAATAATCTATAATAATGTGGTGGATGATTAAGCTCTTAGAAATATTACACTAATTTGGACTGAATGGAGAACATAGCGAGAATGCTCTTAAGAAATAAGCTCTTTTATAGTGATTATTTTGTAGCAAAATCAATCTGAAAAATGTTCCCTGTTACCCGTCCTTAAGATACAAATTACTCTTAAACAAACTATTGTAGCTTAATGTAACATTTCTTTTCTATGAAGTTTTAGCTATACTTATTAAACATAACACTATCATGTTTTCACACTGCTGATATCCAAATTTTACTCATTGAATTACTAGCAGATTCATTGAATTACTAGCATTACTAGCAGATTCTAAATACATTAATTGTACAAACGAAGCAGCTCCTTTTACAAACAGTGACTTACGTTTCTGTATAATAAGCACAGTAAATATAGTAAAAGTTACTGTACGATGTGGATTATTTGAAGAATATGCACAAGTTTTTGCACGAAAATATAACAGAATTACGTATGTCTGTTATTTCTTCATATGTAAAGAAATTCTCTGGAGAAATTGGAAGAAATCTAAGTATATTGTGCGAATGATATCTAAAGAATATATTGGATTTTTTAACTTAATAATTGAGTGAAAATTATATAAATTATATTACAGAATCGTTGATTTGAAAATATTTTTTTGTAATTAATTGAATTTTAACTAAAAACATTTTGATTGATTAGAAATCTTGATTGCTTATTTGACTAGAAAGGTTTATTTTTCCGTATTTCATAAAGCAAATATAAAATAAATCAACATAAATACTATCCAGTTAGTAGAAAATCTGCTAAATTAGATTCATTGGATATTAAAATATATTTCTAGATATATATTTTAAAGTATTTAAGAGGAAATATTAATTCTTTTTAATCAAAAATATATTGATGTTTAAAAAAATTGTTCTTTTAATCAAAAATAATGAAATGTATAAATATTTTTTGTTTTTGTTAATTAAAGTATTTATGATACCTTTTTTCAAAATTTTCTTATTACTTGGTATAAATGAGTAGGTTTATTGGAAATTAAATATTTTATTTAATGCTCTGCTCTTAATTTTTATACTTAATAATATATTCTTTCAACACTAAAATTTAAAACAAAGCAAGTATTTCTCTTCTGCAACAAAGCAATTATTTCTTCTCTTATAAAACACTTCATTGATCATTCAATGATCCCCGTTTGGAAATGGAATCCTTTGCCTGAATGCTTCTTTGTCAGTTTTTCTTGCAAAAAAGTAAAATGTATATTTTTTTGGTTTGTTTGTTTAAATTATTGTTTCAAACCTGTAATGTTGCTTCCCAGCACGGTTAATTTAATCACAGGAAAGACAATTATACGATCAGCTCTGTTGGATGCTGATCGGCTGCCGTGTCAGTGATAATACAGTTTGGCGAACATTTGGCGACTTGGCGACGAATTTGGTAACTTTGACGACAAAATAGATAATACTGGAAACTTCTAGAAATTTAGCTATTCAATCGATATGAACCGAGACACGCATGATTGTTCCAGAACTTTCTCTTCTCGCCTCTGGGAACTATAATAGGCCGGCAGTATAGAATCGTCGAGAGGATAGCGAAGCAACGGCGGAATAGTTGGATCAGTTCGGCGAAGCACAAGCGTTGTGTGGAGCTCAAGCGATTGCTGAATTGAGCTGTGTGCCGAGTCCTGGTGTTTATTGTGGAAACAGCATTGAGTCGTGTGTGGAGTAACCAGCCGTGTAGTAGTTAATCGACAGTTGGATACAGCTAAAACGAAAAGACAGTGAAGAATTGGAGACCATAGAGTGAATCTACGCAAATTCCCTCCTTCTGCTGAATTCTGTCTGACCGCTTTTTGTACTGTATATACTACTGATTACTACTTGTGGACTACTGCTTGCTGTAGTATGCTGTTGTGTGTTGTCTGTTTTCGTCTCAGCTGTATATTTATTGTCTTCGTCTTCATGTCTCATAAACGCCGTCGTTCGTTATTGTGGTCTACTGATTGTTTTCACACTATACACCTACTACAAGCGAACCCGGTGAACTACGGATTTGGTGGAATTGAAGTTCCGTAACACTATTTGTATAACAAGAATATTTTATCTGATATAAATAACAGGATCCAGAGTCTGTAAACATTTTCGGATTTCGAATTATTTTCTGAAGTATAATTATTGGCTAAAACAGCATTAAGTGTATTTTACCTGATATAAATTACAGGATCCAGAAACTGTACAAATATTTAGATTTCGAAAATTTTTCCAAGATATTATTATTGGCTAAAACAGCATTAAATGTAATTATGTGTGTAATTTAAAGCATTCTTCTAAATGGAAATAAATGTATATCAGCATTTCCAGTTAGAAAATTAGTATTGATTAAAATATCAGAATTTGGGTGAAATTAGAGGTGATACGTTGAATGTAATGGGTAATATTGCATAATCTCATAATTTTCTAAATTTTCAATTAAAACTTTTTATGATTTTGTACGTTGAAAATGATTTTTACAATTGGATTGAAGACTTATTAGATATTTAAATATAATATATAAGTATATATTTTTTCTTTTAAAGATTTCGTTTTACTTTTTGAGAATCCCCCAGGGAAGGGCATCTCGAAATGAGGATGAGATACTTCAGGCATGGTGGTTGAATCTCGCCACCCTGGAGGGTACACGAAGAGGTAGGAGTTTGGCTCCTCTCATCGATGTACTTCCTTAGAGGACGAATGTACAGTGGCCGGTGATGACCATTAGGATTTACCCACAGTTCCCGCCAGTGTTGCCGTTGCTGCGGTCCGGCCATTTAGTATTTATTATCCGTATGCCTTCGGGCGGGTCGGAGTGATACGACTTTGCTTTCTGAGAAAAGATGATGAAATCATGAAAAGAATGTGTATTTTTCTCAACATTTAACAAAGCATTTTCTAAATAACCCCTTATTCTAATAAATATTAATATTAATTAAACGTTTTAAGATTTTTTTCAAACTTTATTTCAAATCCCTTTAATCAATTCATTATTTAGCAACGCGAATTTGGATGGTATTAAAATAAATGTCATCATTTCTTTTATTTTTAATTTCACCAGAAGAGAATAATTGGAACATGGAAATAGAATAAAGGAAAGAAGGGGGTTAAGAGAAATGGCCACCCCTCAACCTAAGCTCTATTTGCATAATGCTAATGAAATGCAAAGAAATGTTTCTACTCTATCATTAATTTTTCCGTTCTTACAACACGGTGGAATTTACGATAACTGCTGAAGAAGCGAAGAAAAAGAACACCCTCGCCCATATTTTAGATAAGGATTCATTTTGTCTAATTTCTTCCGCAAATCCCATCTGAAACCTTTTCTAGCAACGTCACCTTCAACAAAACATTGCCCTTTCCAGCTTATTAGCTACTTGCATGTATTTTGATCAATTGGTACAAATACAGGGTGGTTATAGCTAAAGTTCCATTTTGAAATGATAAGGTAAACTACTCAACCAAATGTTATCAAACTTGAAAATAATTTAAAGGTGGTTGTGGGAATTGCTTTTCCGCCAAAAGGAAGAAAAAAATTCAAAAACTCACCACCAGGGGAAAAATAGCATTGTATGCCAAATAGGGTGGCTTAGTCGGCAATCGGTGCCGCAAAATCGACGGTTTAAGCAAATCGGCTTAAAATGCGTTTAATTGTTTCTGAAACGTGTCACAAAGCCTGTTCAATGTGGCGTCCATCATTTTCTGAAAACAAATTAAATCGCATTACTGCATTCTCAACAGCAGCTCTTAGCATATCGGGAGGAATGTTACGCTCCTATCAGTGTATTGAATCTTTTAGTTCCAACAAACTGTTCAGATTATCACCATAAACAGTGCTTTTTGAGAAACAGTGCTTTGTAAAAGTTTCAGAAACAATTGAACACGTTTTAAACCAATGTTTTCATACCCTATTTTGTTTAACAACATTGCATACAGCAACATTTTTTCCCTGGTAGTGCGTTTTTGAAGCTTTTTTTTAAGCGGAAAAGAAATTTCCATGACTTGCCGTAGTTTTCTTTTAATGAGGAACTTCAATTATAATCACCCTGTATATCAATCAAAATATTTTCCATCATTTTCTACAACTTTCTTCTCATTTTTGTCCAATTAGTCTTTTAATCTACTGCTATCCGGGGGTTTTTTTTGTTGTTGTTTTTTGTCCTCCAGATCGTTTTTTGTCATTGACATCGAAATCGCCACTCTTAAATCGTTGAAATCAAAACCCACAACTGGGATGTGACGGAGCAGCATCACCATAAGTTTCTAAAAGTGTCTGATGAGCTTCGGCAGCCTATTTCTTCAAATAAGACAAAATAAAAAGCAATGAATATCGAAAATGAAATTTGGTGCGTTCCATAATCGGGGTCTTTATACACTGAATAACTCAATAATACTAAAAGAAAAACTTTCAAAATAATAAGAACAGAATAGTAGTAAATTGATAAAACCCGATATAATTGTCTTTATATAGATACTTCGCAACTTTACCAATAGATGTCGCTGATTAAAATACATGTGAGCACCTAATATTTCCACACATTTTTCATCACTACTATAAATTAAAAAAATAAGAATACATGTAAATTTCAGTTTTTCCGCTTTTATTAAAGATGTATATTGGATACAGCTCAATAGTAAAGCGTTTCTCCTTTTTTTCAAGATTTTGTATCATCTCGGTAGTTATGTTAGCAATTTTTTTTTTCAATTTTAAGTCTCTTTTTATCATGTGTAATAAAGTTATTCTATTTTTTTATGTAAAAAAATTGTAATTATTCAAGAAATTTATTTTCCTAATTTTTGGCGCAAAAAGCATTAACATTGTATTCATTCATCGTAAATAAATCAACTGCACAAACCTGTTCCAGCATGAATAAAACTAGACGACTGCATTTTGAAAATTTCACAAGCAAGAAATCTAGATTCATACGGTTTTAATTGGAAAACACCCGAAATGACTAGAGAAAACAGGTTTTACCTAGAGTTGTCAATTAGAACGCGTTTTCCCTGAAATTCGCTGCTGAAATCTATTTTTCCTTCGACTTCACTTTGAGTAGATTAAATCGCTTGTGGGTGGTATTACATATAACATGGCTTTTTCTATATTGCTGTGCTATTTTCTCACTGAATTGAAGTTAAATGTAAAATTCTTTTACTAATTTTTGTTTTTATTTAATTTAATTTTATTTAATTTTTTTTTACTAATTTAAATTTTGTTTTTATTTTTTCATAAAAATAAACTTATGCTTTTGGCTTTCTAATTACTCATTATTACAATTTGATTCATAAAGATATATATTTTACCAGTAAAGAACCTTTGAAGACGGTTTCGCTAATCAAAAAAAATTATTAATTCATCCCAAAATTTCAGAAGTCTCTAATTAAATTTTTGATGATGTGCTTTAAATAAAAGTTCCGGTTATAATTCTTTTCTCAAAACTTTATTTCTAATTCCATCCGATCAAAAAGTAAAATCTTAGATATGGTTTAGAAGTATAGTGCAGCGAATTCCCGTATTTTTTTCTCCGCCACAAATTATATCGGGGCATTTTAACCAAAACTGAAGCATAGGCCAAAAATAAACGGCCAGTTCTATACTGAATTACGTATTGCATTATGCTAATGTGGCGCGAAGAAATTTTCCGGCTACGTCCTACATAACATTTCGGCTCCTACGACGCGTTGCAATTTACGTTGTCTGGCGAAGAATAAGTAGAGAAATAATACACCCTCGCCTTACGTATTAACCAGGAATTCGATTCTGTCGCATTTTTATTTTTCGATAAATTTCACCTGAAAAAGAAATTCCAACTGCTTTTCTTTCTTTCTTTTTTTTTTCTAAAGGCATAAATATTCCCTTTTTTTTATCTCAGCTTATTTCTACATTTTTTTTATAATCTAGTTTAAATATGTTAAAATATGTGTTCATCTAAATTTTAACTTTCCACCTTAAGTAAATACATATTTTGAATGATATTCGAAAGTGGGACGAACTATTTTTTAAACTAGGTTTTTTAACAGGTAATGTGTAAAATGACATGTATAAATTGACTGATTTAATGAAGTTTAATTAAAGTTAAGCATGAATAAAATTTAGTTAGTCAAGTGTTAACTTCATATGTTATTTACATTTTTATGTCGAATTGTAGCAAACGTTATTGAGCTGTAGTCTATAATTTTTCTGAGAACTACAAAAAAAAAAAAATTTTTTTTTAAGTTTTCCGATAATGTGCATGAGATTTTCTAGTAGAATTATAATCTACAGTCTGTGGAAATGATAGCGATTTATTGTTAGCAGATAGCCCTTCTATCTTTTGTCTCTTACTGTGATTAAATATTTATTATAATATATATCTTATTCATTTTTTTAAATTTTCAATACTGTGTAGAACTTCCCCAAGTAAGATGTTATGATACAAAATATAAGATAATGTGTAGCTCTAAATATACTATTTGTCTCTTTTGCAAATGTCCACATACATATTTTTAAATTCATAAAGCTTCCAGAAATGCGTGCGGATGGTACAAGGTTATTAGCGTCTTTACCAAACTGAGAGATTCCACGGTGGGGGGGGGGGGCACCTTGTAATTTGAGGATGAGAAACTTCCGGCGTGGTGGAGGATTCTCGCCACTCTTGTGTGTACACGAAATGTGGGGGTATGGCTCCTCCCATCGATGACGGGACGTACTTCCTTAGGGAAGGGTTGTGCCGCGTATGGTGATGGGCCTTAGATCTCAATCACATTTACCGCCAGTGTTGCTGTTGCGGTGTTCCGGTCATTCAAATTTTTCCATATGCCTCGTGGAGGGGATGGGGGTCGAATAGCCGTTTAAGGTTACCAGACTACGAGAAAACGGATGGTTTAGAAAAAGAGGAAAAATGCACACAGTTGAAATGAATCTCTAAAATAAAATTAAATTGAAATCCAGTTTGATTCCACGTTTTCATAATTTAAACTTACCTTCATTTTAATCCAGTCTAGTAAGTATTTAGTTCGTTATTACTTTTTGCTTTCTCTTATACGAAGTATAAAGGAAGTATTGTAATCGTCAAAATATTCGGCCTCGACATTTTGAGCTCTTCGTGTCTAAATAACACTTTTCGACCTTATGCCTGTCTATCTGTCGAAAATCAAGTCTTTCGAATGAAATTCAATGTTTCATAGATGATAATAAATTATGGATTTACCGATTTACTATTATTACACAGTTCTCAAGCCAATTAAATCTGAAACAATCGGCAAACATTTTAATCATCATTTATCCTTTAAAACATATATTAAATATATGAAAATTCCTATTTAGAATGCGTTGTATAGAAATTTAAATTTAAACAATTTATTACTATGCATTTTTGTAAATTAAAATAAATGACCATCTGTACGCGAATGTCAGAAGGGATAGAGATAATATTCATAAAACATCAAGTTTACTTTAGTTATATTAACGTCCCGTTGTAAAGCAACAGTAGGGCTATATTATGACGGAACTCGTAATTTTGAACAGCTGTCAGATGAAACGGACGATTCTCCCCCCCTCTCCACACCACACCAGCGGGAGGACGTTTGGCGCTGACGGATTTAACGTGCAACAGACCTGCTTACACGACGGTTCTTCGGTGGAATCGGGTCTCGAACCTGAAACTCTACTCATGAATTATTAAACCTGAAGTTTAATCAAAGAAACAACAAATGTTCATTTAACATCGTTCATTTCATCGCATTTCATCCAATGTGAAGTAATTGAAAATGGCTTTTAGAATGGCGCCTATAGTTCATCTTATTTTCTTCTCTTCTCTCGTTATTTAATACGTTTAAGAAATATTCTTTGAATTCAGAAAAGAAGGAAATAGAAAAAAAAGGAAAATCCTAAAACTGTTTCTGTCAAATCCATTTCCTGTGGTAATGCGAGTAACCATGAAATATCAGCTTCCAGCGAGTGGCATCCAAGCGATGATATTTTAATCCATATCCGCGTGACTGCTGTATATAGCACCAAAAATATTTCCCTCAGATGCATAATACGGACAAAAGAATTGATGATGTCTGCACGCAGAGACCGTATGTCAACCAATAGAGTGAAATATATTGGATGCCCCAACAGAAGTCTTGAATTTAAGAAAAAGCGGGCAAACAGCATTTTGTGGAAAACCGCCTGCAGCGATCGTCCGTCAAGTAATAAAGTGAAAGATTGAAAGTCTCACAATATGTCCTGAATTTCTTTCTTGTCTTTCTTCCAATAGCATTTATAAAAAGTTGTTTATAAAATGGGAAAGTGAATTATCTGGACTGTCTAGGAAGTTATTTTTAAAATACTGTAATTTATTGTGAGTGATGATATTTAAAAGCAGGAATAAATTATTTCAAGAATGAGTTTTAAGCTTTCTAACAGTAAGTTCATAACAATCTCAGAAAACTTCCATCAACTGCGATGAGACAACAAATAGAGCTATGCCTTTTTTGTGTGGTATCTTAAAGAATGAGTGCCATGGTGACAGAAATGCTTGAAAATTATTCAATGGAATCAGGGGAGTGTTGTCCTCAAATCTTTCTTGCATCTCTAATAAAATGATAATGCCAGAGATGTTTTACGTGGAATTGGTGTACAATAGTTACGAAATATTAACTGTTGGCGTGAATTTAGTATTTTTACTGAATCTAACGAGTTATCTTTGACAAGATTTGGCAATTAATCCCTGGCATACGTCAATGATATCCAAAAGTCAAATTTATGTTTTAGACATGTTTTTCCATTGAAACAAAAATTTGACACAAAACTGCAATTGTAATCTTAAAATCACATACCAAATTTAATATATTTGAATGATCGCGTTTATTTGTTTCAGAAAGTACGAACCGACAAATTGTCAACCCGTAGTTGGATTTGGCTTAAAATCCGATAGGCGTCTACCTTAGATGTGAAATATATGTATTAAATTTTAACTATCTAGTTCTCTTCGTTTCGTAATTATCATGTTAACTTATATTCAAACAGCCGGACAGACGGACTTCCTATGAACAGATTTTAGTCAAATTTTCTAAGAATCTGCAAGATCCTAAATAGACGTCAAATACAGGAACTGGCTCAGTTTTCTAAATTCGTCTATCATTTAAAAATAAATCTGATAGAATTCAAGAAATTCAATATGTTTATATCCTATTAAAAAATCTGATTTTTTAAAAAGAAATTAAATGTATTCTAATCAATGTATTTGATTTCATAATTTTCTGCTATAGTATACCAAATTTCAAAAGTTCTAGATGAAAGCGTTTTTTTTTATTTATCTTTGCCACAGACATACGGACGTACATTTTCTAAAAATGTGTTTTTAGAACTCAAGGAGGTCTAAATCGTGGTGATTCAAAATCATCAAAATCTGTATACTACTTCTTTACTACACATGCAAAGAGCCGGCGTCCTGGCATAGGGGTAGCGCGTCTTTTCCGTGATCTGGGCGTCCTAGTTTCGAGTCCCGATTCGGGTACAGCTGTTCTTCATCTATTCTCTCTGTGATATGTGTGAATGGTCCCTCCTGTAAAAAGGGGTTGTGCAAACGAATGCGATGCGTGAGTAGCTAAGACGTACTCTTGGACCTAGTTGGCGCTACTAAGAATAAGAGACGCACCCTTTGCGTAACATCCCTGACTTTGTCAGTGATCTAGTCCATGACAAGTGCCATTAAAATAACAACAACACCATACAAAGAAGTAAAAATGGGTAAGCAGAAAAATATTAAATTAAAATGTTCAGAACATTTTAAAATCTGATAAGCCACTGATGTCAAACATGTTCCCGTAAAACTTAGCTATCCTTTCTACGTATTTTCTCTACTTCATTCTTCAAAACTACCTATGAAATAATAATATAATACTTGGTCGGCAAATAAATAAGTTGATTTCAACAAATTATTGAGATATCTAAAATCCGAGTTGAAACTTTCATAGCAGTTTCGAAAAGGATTAATAGTATAAATGTAAGGAAAAAAAATGAGTATTTATGAAAAATAAATGTAAACCTGCTTGTGTGGTCTCACCAAAACTTTCTCGTGTTATCTTTAATAAAGGTGTAATCTCAAGCTAAGCCTTACATGGCACGGGCGTATTTTAGTTACGAAGTATTACGTAAATATAGCATTTCTACTAAATCTATAGAGTGATTCTGGGTGAGTTTTTTAGCACTTAATCCCTGGCATCCGGATAAAAGCTTCCGAAAATTGAATTTGGTATTTAGATGCGTTTTGCCACAACTGATTGAATCTAAAATTTGATTGAAAAGAACTAAACTTGTAGTTACATGCCATATTTGATACACTTAAATCACAGCGTTTTTGAGTTTTAGTGTTTCTGAAAGAACAGACCGGCAGTCGGTCAACTTCTTATTGAATTTGGCTTAAAATGGGACGTCTACCATATAAATATTAAATATTTGAATTGAACACTATTTGCTTACTTCGTTTTGCAAATATCGTGCTAACCTATATTCGAACAGATGGACAAACAGACTTCCTCTGAACGGATTTTGCTCAAACCGTAATAGACATCTATAAAATTGGTGCACAGACTGTATACCAAAATTCTTCCTTCTAGCTCAAAGCTTTTTTGAGTTATCTTTATCGAACAGACAGAGAGACATTTTCCAAAAATGTGTTTTTCGAATTTAAGGAGGTCTAAAATCAGGAGTTTCGTTAAATTCTCGGGTTTTAATTTTTTGATGATTACAATATTTTTTCTATACTTCGTATATGAATAAATAAAAAAGAAAAACATTTCACAGTTAATTCTCAAAATTTTCTTCAAATACTTTAAATTCACAAAAACTAAAGCATCATTTCTTATATCAGACTTTCATGAATTCTTCATTCATTTCTTTTACCAAGATTACTATTGCAATCAATAATGAAAAGTTCATTCTTCAAAGATTTTCTATTTACATAATGTCATAGGAAATTCGAAAAAATACTTCTCTGTGTTTAACTTTTCCTCTTCAACTATATATCCCAATCACATTAAGTGACAGTAAAAGAGATAAAAAATATATAAAAAAGAAAGCTCTCTCATTGCAATATAAGAAAGATTTCTTTTTTTTTTCATTCTTAATTCTTTTTTGGTCTCTAGAAAACGTTTAACTTTTAAGACAGTACTGTTTTTTTTCTAATGATTTTTAAAATTTATTGCATAAATTTTGTAATATAGGATGTGTTTACCTATTGTTACAAACCTGCAATTCGGCTTCCCAGCATAGTTTGTTCCATCGTCGGAAAGAAAGTTTTAAAGTCATCGGTACTAGACGGCGTCCAGGTGGCGCGTCGGTCCCAGAGCTTGGCGACAAACTTGGCGACCATTGGGCGACTTGGCGACGAATTTGGCGACTTTGGCGCCAAAATAGATAATACCCGAAACTTCGAGAATTCTCCCGATCCGCCCAGTAGGAACCGAGATACGCCTCGAACGTTCCTGATTGGTTGAGAGGCTTCTAGCCCCGCCTCCTGAGACCTATAAAAGGGGCTGCAGCTGCCAGAAAGTCCGAGTCAGTAGTCAGAGTGGACGGAGTGGTAGAAGAAGAGTAAGCGGAATCGACGGAGCGAAGTCAGTAATATGAGTCAGAGTCGGAGAAGTAGAAGACGGAGTAGTCGGAAGCGACTGAGTCAAGCTAGTGCTGAACTGAGCTGTGCGCTACTGTCTGCAGTAGATTCTGGTTGTATACTGCTGTGTGTGCTGTTGTATGCTACACGTCTCGGGTGAAGATAATCGTCTTCTGTGCTGTATATAGTTGTCGCTTTTATGCTGTCCTGTGTGTCTTCGTGTAAATAAACGTCGTTGTTTCTTTTTCCATTGCCGCCTGATTATTGAGCGTTCTCCACACCATATCACTCCCACTATCCAAACGAACCAAGGAAAAATTCGTAACACTATTAAGAATTCTAATTTAAGCTAGTTTAAATTTGAAATCTTACATTAAAGGGAAAATATTTTGTTTCACTTTGTTAAAGAATATATTTAAAAAAAAAGGCTTAGAAGAAGAAAATGTCTTTCAATTTTGAATTAGCATAATTTTTTTCGTTTATTTGTTACTTTCTTTCTTGAATTTCATTCAAAAAATTTCGTACGTCATTTTTTTCTTTATTACCAACTGAATATCAAGTATGTCCGTTATCTACAAAAAAAGATAAATTTCTCTTAATTCTTTCAGAGTTTTGTCAAAAAGCGAAAAGAATTAAATCCTTAAAAAAATATATCTTGGAAAAAATAGTGCTTTTATGATCAGTTCATGAAAATAAAAAAAATAAAAAACATTATGAATATTTAACTGAATATTTTTTTAAAAACACACACAAAATAATTTCTAAAAAATTCTTTAAGTCATTTTAGAAATTAGTTTAAAAAAATGTTTGATTGAATTTCATATATCTTTTACATTTTCATCTTATTTAGCTTGTAACAAATTTATACATTTTATTTTGTCAGAAATTCCTACCACGTTTTGCCGTATATATAGCAGTGAAAGAACTTCTGATCACTGTTAAATTATTTTTTCCTTAAGAATGGCCACCCCAATAAAACAATGATTCATTTTTCTCTAAACGTAAACAGGAAAAAAAATGTAAAAATATAAAAATAAAGTACTATCTTGTTTTCTTACAGTAATTTTATATGTAATAATAATTTCGTTGGGTGTCATTTGTCCTATGTGTTACTCAATACATAACCTTATCCTTTGTACTGCATGATTCAATAAAAATATAACTATTTCAAGAAAAAAATTGTGTTTTTTTAATTCAATTCAAATCTTGCGTTAATACGTAACGCTTCATTTTTACTAACCCTAAACTATCTGCTGTCAAATGCTTTTTTTAATGGGGATACCAACACATTACTGCATGAATGGTGGCAAATTTCAATCTTGCGTTAATTTTGGGACACTTTTTAAATAAAAGAATTACAACCCTTTTTTTTTTCTCCTTCAAATTAAAACTGCTTATTCAATTATTATTTCAGTACAATTTGTCCTGTGTTTTACAATCATACATTTAGTGTGTTTTACAATAACACATTTACACACTGATATTGTTAATGTTGAATGATACATTAAGTTTAATGAGAAATACAGTAATAATAGAAGAAGCTTACTAAAAATAGATAAAATATTTTCTCTGTAAAATTATATTATATTTCAACAAAACCTTTGATAGAATCCATACAAATATTATTGTAGGTATAAGAATGAATTTTACTTTAAAGAATTATTAAACATTTTCTTTTAACCCTTTAATTTTTTTAAATTCATTAATGAGCCATCACTGCACGATTCGATAGACAAATAAACCAGTTCATTATTAAAAGCCCATTTACACCTTCATTGATGAGGATAAATGGCCATCAATAGAATAAATCGTTTGCACGTAAACAAAAAAAAATTATATGTTTACAAAGGCAACAATAAAAACTGACAAAAATATTCTGGAACATCAGGAAATGATAAAACTTATTCAATTTCAATGTTTCAAATACATTTGCACTCTTGCAATCTTGTTTTTCGTTATTCCATTGGAAAAAAAAGGTTTAATTCCAAACATACTCAAAATATCTATTTTCTTAATCTGAAGAATCTAGATTTAAATCCATTCATATTTTTCTTAATTTATAATAAAAAATATAAATAGACAGAGAAGAAAGTTAAGAAAAGGTGTTTAAGATAGGATTAATTAAATAAATAATCCATATTGAATCCCTTGGTTATGCGTATGACAAATTTGCAGTTTTTTCCCGCTTGTTTCTATTAAGGAACTTGTGATGTTCTCCGAATAGAATTGCGTGAAAAAAAAACTCATTTGTATTGTGCAAATAAAACTCGGATTAAAGGCTTTTTTTTCTTCTATTTATCTATTCCATTTGCGCAGTCTTGGGAAAAGTCAAAAAGAGGAAACGCTGAAAATTTGTTAAAGTATAATGCGAAAAGTTAACTTAGATTAAATGATTACACGTTGAAGAAATATGATTAAACGTATTGAAAAAGTATTAATTTCACTTTATGAGGAAAAGTTCAAAAGCCGTCTTAGAATCTGATATTCTAATAATTTTTAAAATAATAAATGTTTTCAAAGTATTTTTTGTTACTAAAAAAGTTAATAATTAATAATAGTTTTCTTTATTTAAAGAAAAAACTTTTGTTATATTAAAAAGCTTCCATTGTCATAACAATGTAACGTCCTTCATTGTGAAATCAATATGCAGCTAAGTACAAAATTTTAGCTAAGTTTCAGTTTGATTATTTTGAAAATTTCTGAAAATAATATCAAAATTCTGAAAACATCAAAATATAGCTTCTAAATGCTATGAAATCGTAAAATGTAAAATTTTATTATACAAATTAGCAAAATATAGATAAACATGTAAAATGCAAAGCCGTAAAGTAGAGTAATAAGTGGGCGTACTGTGTGAGATTGTAAACATTGTAAATACTTATTTCAATGTTTATTTTAAGACGTACATACCATTAATGTTGTCAGAATGTATACATTACAAACCGTATTTAGTAAGAAATGATAAAAACATGAGAACGTCAGAGCTAACTCTTTAGGGTACGAAACTGTTTTAAAAAGTCAATTTTTTGAGAAATTATAATTTTAAATTTAAAAATAATATTAATTTAAATTATATATATATATATATGTGTGTGTGTG
>JAPMOR010061756.1:156909-194628 GCA_026543865.1 Argiope aurantia | reverse complement strand
ATTATGGACCAAATTAAGATAAAATCTTGGAAATTAATTAAATTGAAATTAGAATTAAAATATCATTACAATTTTCCCCCCACTGCAAGACGTGGAAGTATGTCGGGGCTCTCGACATACAGTCTTACCTTGCAGTGGTCTTACCTTACTAACATTTAAAAGCATATTAAAAGTGATACACGAGTTTCCCTTACCTTCACATTATATAATCATTAATTCAGAAATCCCATTCATCATTTTACATTACCTTAATAATCAACAGTAATATCAAAATATTAATAAATTTGACGGTATATGGCACAAAGCTATTTTGACCATTTTTCTGTAAAAACTGAATTAATGAACTTAATTTAATGAAGACAGTCTATGGTATTTTTGCTTATATTATCTTAAATGTTATAAAATCTGACTCAACAAGATATTTAAATTAGAAATAAATTATTAAATAAAATATCAATATTGTTATTATTTCACCCATATGAAATATCTGTATAGTAATGATTTTAAATTAAGTATTTCAGCTGGAAATAAAAACACAAGATTCAAAACTTCAGGTAAAAAACTTGAATATGAAAATAATACTTGCAAATTTGAAATATTTCATATTAAACAATTGGAACTGAAACCATAAAGATTCAAAAATATGTAATGAAATTCTTCGAAAGGAAAATAATACTTGTAAAATTAAATGGTTTCATATAAAACTTTTGGAAATGTAAATAAATGTGAGATTCATGTATTTCAAATAAATCATTTAGAAATGATAATAATAATTGCAAAATTCAAAAATATCAAATGAAAAACCTGAAACTAAAAATAATAAATGCAAAATTCAAAAAGTTAAAAAAAACACTTGTGAATGAATGTAACAAACGCAAGACTCAAAATACTCTTATAGTATTTGAAAAAGAAAAAAAAAATGTATTATAAAAAATATTTGTATTTTGTAAAAAACAAGTATTTGGACACAGTGATAATAGAGGGCAGCTCAATAACTGTCAGAGGTGCAAAAATTTCCCCTGAGGTATTCACTACATTTGTCTAATTATCACGTGCCATTAATTATTAAGTATATAAGAATCTTGGTATGTTACTTTTTTCGTTCACAAGGTTTGTATGCATAATTTTTAAAAACCTTTGAGTTAGATAAATTTAATAAAATTGGGGAAATCATTTTTTCTTAGTTATTAATAGCATGCACATAAATTTCTAATTCAACAAATTATAAAATTATGAATAAATTTTAAATAACAGATATGAAAAAATTTAAAAACTCAATATTTTAAACTAAAACTCATGATATTTTGAATAATATAAAAAGATTATTTGTAAATATATTATAATAGAAAAATGTAATTTAAAGTCAAATCAAAAATACAGAATATAAATTTTGAATTTCACTCGTTAAGTCAGCTGATGAATGATTTTTGATTTTTTTTCAAACAATGATCACTTTTGGAAAAATAATCACTTTTTTAGTTAATCACAAAATGCAATTTTGATTACTGGAACTGGAGATTACGGCAGGTGACGGAAAACTATTTTTGTATTGAGATGGTAATATAACACACAAGTGATATTTTCGAAATCGGGTTGAATAACTTTAGCACTGGAGACCACTGGCGAGTAAAGCAGGCGATTATTATTGTGATGATGATATAATAAGGAAATAATGTTGATATCGGAATTATTCAGCGCAGGTAAGGAGCCAGAAATTTTTTATGATGACAAAGAGCCCCAACTACTTGAGGACATAAGGAGCACGCTCAAGACGATATGAAGCACAAGCACAAGGGTATTAAGCAGCAGTATCGGATGAAGTCACAGGCTCGGTACCATCGACGATGCGGTAACATGACGGAATGCAGGGGATTCAACGGGAATTGGACCGGACCCTGCACTACGGTTTGTATGAAAAGATGTGGCCGGAAGCAGCCGAAGGAGACGGCGATGAAAGAACTTCGCCACGAAAACACAGGAGACGACTGGCCGGAACGAAGAGCGTCGGCGAAGAGCTATTGCATGATTCATTTTTCTTTCACGCGGATTTAATTTTAATTCTTTCAGTTCATTTGACAATTTTTCACAGGCAACTATCCTTGCCGACTTTTTAATATGTAACATTATTTGTTGTGAAGCAGAATGCAGTTTGAAGACAGCGACAGACTTTTTTTACATTTTTAAGTTCTTTTTAATCCATCGGGAAAGCATTATTATTTACAAGCAAAGATGCGGACATTGTGCGTCCACCACAGCGCGCTGCAAAAACAGAAGTGGGGAAGAAGCGAGAAATAAATTATCCCTCCTCTTATATAACATGAGATATGGATAGAGAAAATATTATTTTATAGTGCTAATATATTATTAAGATTCTGATAGGGATTTCTGATGCATGCCAATCACATGTAAAGGAAACACAGGGATCTTTTAAAAAGAATGTGCTTACTGGACAGTACTTTACCCCTTCACGCCGAGCGTGTGAAAGTATCAGCGTTTAGTCGATTCAGCAATTTTATAAAGCTTCTCTTGAATTAATTAAGTAGGGAAAGTGGAATTGGATCACGAAATAAGAGAATATTTTAGAATAAAGTTATTATGGACCAAATTAAGATAAAATCTTGGAAATTAATTAAATTGAATTTAGAATTAAAATATCATTACATATATATATATTTATAGTTTTTTTTAATATTTTATTGTTCATATCTAATATAATTAAAATACTCGCAGAAGTTGATTTTTGACTTTAAATTCACAAAAAATATATATGACTATCAAAATGCAAAATGCGTGTCTACCATCTGCTGCTAATAATTTATGAAAAATAACACAAATTATGCAACATTTGTTTCCAAAATAATAATTACATAGATAGTCAACAAAATAATTATTCTCTCCATTTTTTTTATAATGAAAATAAAAAATACACTACTTAATACTGATTGTTCAAACAATTTCTCACAAAAATGAAGACCTCTAGGAGCATATTAAAGCCACCTGAGCTGAGTTTCCACACAGAATTCCAAAATATGCTCCTTCCTCTGTTTTTAACATCCTGCCATAAAATTAAGTTTGATGTTGAGTAAAGAAATTCCGGACGTCTGCTGGCCTTCTCGTTTTTCCACCCTATTGATTGATTGGCCTTTCGCTGTAGGTTGCCATCAACGTTTCTTACTATCTTGTTATAAATCTGCAAAAGGTATTTCCTGAAACTACTGGCAGTTTTCACGCTGGTCGGGATTGAAACGTGAATGGTCAGATCTTTGTGACGCAACTCTCTGAAAGTTCATATTTCACGGTCACTCACATTACCACAGGATTTGATGGTAGTATTTTTATTTATTTATTTGCTTTTCTTTTTAACTCTAACCTGAGATTGTGGAGAATTTCTCAAAAATATTACATAAGAAAAGGAAAGAGGATAAAAGATGGTGTGTGCTATATTATTCGTTTTTGAAATCTTTTTGAAAGGAAGATTTTTTTTTTTTTTTTTTTTGCTCTTTATTAGATGGTGGAAATACATTCCGGTATTTTTTTATGATATCTGATATCTGGTTTTTCTTTTAAGAATTTATATGAAAGAAAGATTCCAGTGCGAAACAAATCGTATTCCCATTTTGAAGGAGAATATTAAGAAATGTATTATAAATTTATATATAAGCTTTCTTTAAGTATCAACGACACCAAAAGATAACATGCAATTGGTTTATGTTGTGGCCATTTATGAAATGATCTTCAGTTTTTTTCTCCGTTATTTAATAGATGTAGATGGAAAAAATGGCGTATATAGTAAAAATATTTTTAAACGTCATCTGTTTTTGCAATCGAAAAATAAAAATTTAAAATATTTATACTTTTTGAGCAAGGAATTAAATATGCATAAAGATGAACCTTTGCAGAAACATAATATGTTGAATTTCTATGCAGTAATTCTTCGATGAGAATCTTCAGATTCTCAATGGATTAAAACATTTTTTCACGCAAATTTTTTTCTCGGTTTCAATATGCACAATAATATTTTGCAAATAATTTTGAAGATTAATATGAATGATTTTTATTAGTCAAACTGAAACAAAATAATAAAAAATTGAATTAATTATAATACTATGCATTGTGTATAATGATATTCAAATATTTATTTTTAGGAGCGATAGAAAGTAATTTTCTTAAGATGAAATTTTGAATTATTGCTTAGAATGAGAATGTAAAATAGACTGATGTTAGTTTAATTGTCAGAATGGGTAGCGTTCAGCGTTTTAGATCAAATAATTTCACGTCCCTTCTCCGAATAAGGCTGAGCATTTTAATTTGTTTTAAGTCAGAAATAAAGTCACAAGAGAAGAAGGCTCGAAATAAAAAATAATAATCATTTATTATGGTTTTTTACAATAAGAAAACTAATGGCCAAAACAAAAATCGTAAAAGCGGGAGACTCACAAAACTGAAAAATAAGGCTATAAAATAATGTTAAGAAATATAAAGAAAATTCTAGCATTCATTTCAAATTATTTATGTTTTTTTTAAATTATACATAATTAATTCTAAGTTAAATGCATTTATATAAATATATTTCTTTCTAGTAATAATATTTTTGTCCAGAATGTTCACAAAAATGAAATCAGAAATTCAATCATTGTTGAAAGAATTATATATATATATATAACGTTTCAAGTTATTTAGAACTAAAATGATTATTATAGCAATGACTTGCATAATCGTAAAATAATATTGTGATATAAAACCAGAGTTATATATTTGTTCTATATTACTAAATATTTTTTATGATTTTTTCCAAATTTTCGATTAAAATTATTAAAATTTCTATTCGTTTTTTTTATTATTATTTTCACTTTTAATAAACTTTTTTGCTATAGAAATATTTCACATTTACATATAATATATTTGCGTACACATTTTTAGCTTTTCTTTTTTGTTTCTGTTAATAATTTTTCAATGAAAAGAAGGCTCAAATAATCAACATTTCGTCTCATCTCAATATTTAGCAAACTAATCTCAAATAACCTTATTCTCAATAATTGATTTTCAGATAATAATTAAGATTTCTAAATATTTTCCTATTTAACCATCTTAAGCGTTTTATAGTCTAGATATGTCATTTCGTATTTAAGTTCAATAAATTCTCTAAATTTTTTCAGACCCAATTTTTAATAGAATAAATTAACCGGAACAACGAAATAGAAAGAAAAAAAGAGGGAGAAAAAAATTGGCAGTCCTCAACCTACGATGTATTTGCATAAAGCTAATATGGTGCGAAGAAATTTTTCTACCAGGTTGTTAACTTTTGGTTACTACGACACGTTGCAATTAGCGTTTGCTGAGGAACAGAATGTTGAGGGGGGAGGGGAGTTCACCTTCGTCATACTTATCATCGGAGGATTCCTTTTATCAGATTTCTTCAATAAATCCCATTTTTTTTTTTTTTTTTGCATGTTCTCTTTCTTTTTTTACCAACAGCAAAAAGTTATATTTTTTTTTTATTACAGCTGTTTTCTTTTAGGCTGAGATATAAATTTAGGCTGAGTCTTCTTCTAGGCTGAGATATAAATTTTAACGAGCATGTCTGCACTTTAATTTGAGCTTTTGAGTCTTTTACATATATTGAGGATTATTCGAAAGTAATTTTTAAAAGAGTAAAAGATATGATACAAATTTAACAATATTTACCTCGCGTAATTGTTTTATTCTGAAATGCGAAAATTTCCTCAACATATCTAAATGTTATTTTTTTTTGCAAAATTCTTAGTATTAACTAAATTAACATAATTTTTGAAATCAAACTATATATATATTTTTTACTTGAAAATGGTTTATCTCCCTCAGTTTTATGTTATGACTTTATTGTTACTATAGAAATTGTCAGTTTTGCAAGTTAGTGAATACCACACTAAAAAAAAGACATTCAAAAGAATTATTATCAAATTATTCAGTGTATGGAGAATCACAAGTTTATTGCTAAACATGACCATGTCAGATCGGAAAGGAAAATGAATCAATATATTTTTGAAATTCTTAACGCGTAAAACCACGTACTATCAGTTTCAGTACTCAAATTGAGTTAAGAAGTTTTGAATATGATGATTTGGAGCAATGAAAAATGTTATTATTTTAGGCCAATCAGCCTTTAGGAAACACTGATCACTCATTTGTGTATCTTCTTCGGGACAGCAAATGGAATAGTCTAAAATTGAATGATTTAAAATATAGTGATTTAATGATATTCAAATTTTCACAACTCAGTCAGTTTAAGTCAAATTCCCGTGGAATTCCTTTCAATATAAAATATAATAAGAATTTTCATCTTAAATATGACTATTTGTACAAAAATTAAAACTTGTAATTCGTCATAACATTATTGATTGAACCCTGCTGCTATGTTCAGGATCATTTCGGAAGAAAAGCTATATCATTTTATAATGTAATGAAAAATAGCATGATAATTACGTTGTGACTTCATGAATGTGTTTAGCTTGCAATTCTATGAAACAAATTAATTTTTTGTTTTGATTGTAACATAAAACTATTTGTCAAAAAAAGTTTGCATAAGCTGTGGTCGAATAGTTTTTCACTCGAAAAATCACAATTTCTGCATTTGTAATATGAAGCACACATATATTTCTAAGTCAAAAATATATATATTATAAATAAATATTAATACATTTTTTCAATTTATAATGGAAAAAGATGCCTAGAGTGTCAGTCAATTTACATTAGTTGCAGCAACTGAAAATTGTATATATCTTTGTCTCCAAAAGCACCTGAAATTTAAAAAAATCTGTGTACAGGCAAAATTCCAAATTTATTATTTTTCTAATTGATTTCTAAAATAAGGAATTTGTAGACGATTCACTTTGGTCACTTTGCACAGTTTATGAAAATATTTACCCCTTTAATAGCAAAAGATTACCAATATACGAAGCAAATAATGTTTTACAGAAACTCTATAAAATTAATAAAACAAGTAATTTTTTAGTAATTAAAAACTATATTTTCATCTGCAGAAATGCTTAATTTTA
Source organism: Argiope aurantia (assembly GCA_026543865.1). Taxonomy (NCBI): domain Eukaryota; kingdom Metazoa; phylum Arthropoda; class Arachnida; order Araneae; family Araneidae; genus Argiope; species Argiope aurantia. The sequence goes on along the minus strand of JAPMOR010061756.1, from coordinate 187,594 downwards.
TTAGTGTTGCTATTTCTTTTATAAGAAAATACTATAGATATCTTGAATAATTTTATTTGTAATACTTATTGCCATTTGACATATTCAATCAAACGCTGTAACATGCTTTGAAGAATTTAAATAGCTTCCAGTAGCTTTAAAAAAATAACAAATATATTTAATGTTGAAATATATTCATCCTGAGAAAGCTTTATATATTGTTAAAAAAATTAATGAACCTTAACAAACCTAGTTCATAAATAACTTTTGATTATTGCATATAGCATGTTTTTTTCTATATTTGTGGTTATTTTTTATTGTGTTACAGTTACAGTTCTATTACTTAACGTTCATTTAACTTTCGCTTTTTTATTTTTACATAAAGAGAAATTTATAATCGCAGTTGGAGTCGTAGTCAAGTATCGTGTCTTCGAGAGGATAGCGAAGCAACGGCGGAATGCCAATCTTGTGTGCAGCCCAAGCGATTGCTAAATTGAGTTTATTGTAGCAGCAGCATCGTGTCGTGTGTGGAATAGCCAGTCGTGTAGTAGTGATTCGACAATTGTATACAGATAAAGCGTGGAGACAATGGAGAATTTCAGCCGTTTGGAGAGATCGTAGAATGAAGCTCTGAAGGTCCCCTCCCCTGCTGAATTCTGTCTGACCGCTTTGTGTGCTGTGGTCGGTTACTAGTGGGCTACTGTTTGCTGTAGTGTGCTGCTGTGTGCTGTCCTGTGTTCGTCTCGGCTGTGTATATTTGTCGTATCTATGTATTCGTCTGTTCGTGTGTAATAAACTGTCTTCTACTGATAAATTGTCTTCTACTGAGGCTTGCTGATTGTTTTCACATCATATACCCACGACAGGCGAACCCACTGACTTTACGGACTTAATAGTGGAAGTTCCAAAACAATATTAAAGATGGTATTCGATAGCAGATTACCATTCTAAATATGTAGTGGTTATCTACTGTCGAAATAGTAGATTACCATTGGTAATCTATTAATTAGTAGTAATAATATTTTGGCTAATTATTATTATGGTTTTAATAATTATTCAAAATACAAGGTAAACTTGTCCATATGTGCCTCGCATACGGACATTTTTATTCTGTCATAATCGAATTCATATTCATATAGTACCTCCTTTGGTAGCAACAGTTTATATGTTTAACTTGACTTATTTAATAATGTTAAATAAAGATAAGCATGACTAAAAAGTAGTTATGCAAATCTTAAATTTCATTTTTTATTTGTATTTTTTATCCTGAATTGTAGCTAAGTTTATTGAACTGTGGTCTATAGTTTTTCTGTGAATTGCAAATAATATATTTTTTTAAATTCTCCTGAAACTGAGTATAAGATAGCCGCTTTATTGTTAACAGATAGCTGTCCTGCTTTTTGATTCTTTCTGTGAATATGTATTTATCTTAAGATATATCTTATTCAGTTTTTTCAGTTTACGATACTATAAAGACCTGCCATCAGTTAAGATGTTATGATACAAAATATATGATAATGTATAGCTCTATACATTATCATATATTTTGCTATACTATTTGTCTCTTTTATACATATTTTTAAATTCCTAAATCTTCCAGATGTGCTAATGGTAACGAGAGATAAATGTTCTTAACATCTTCACCAAATTAAGTGAAAGCGGAAGGTTTACAAAGTGAGAAAAATGCAAACAGTTGTACCGAATCTTTGATATAAAGATGAAACGAAATAAATTTTGATTCTGCTTTCGATTCTAGGAATTATTTTTAATATACTTTCATTTTTAGTCTTGAATTTTTTAAAATCCAGTTTAGTAAGTTTTTAGCTTTATTACTTTTTACTTTCTCGAATACGAAGTATAGAAGTATTAAGAAGTGAATAATGTAATCGTCAAAAAATACGACCTTGAAATTTTGACCTCTACGAGCCTCCACCCTCCAATTCTAGAAAAGAAACACACATTTTCGGCATTATGTCTGTCTATCGGTGAAAGAGGTAAATGAGAAACGCTTTGAACTAGTCGGATGAAATAAATTTGGTATATGGAATTATAAGCAAATTTATAGATTTCTATGAAATTTTGAACGAATTACATTCATAAGAAGTCTTTCTATCTCAATGTTCAAAAACAAGTAAACTCAATGGCTACAAAATTCAAAAGCCTTGGTAAATAATTTTCGATACGCAAGTATAGCATCTATAATAAATATAGGTGCCAAATTTTAGACAAATGCGTCAAATGGGGGATCGTCTATTAGTCTTGCTTTTTCATGCATATACAAACATTAATTTAGGAACAAAATGGTTTAAATCAATGAAAATCAGGATGTGATCTTATGACTAGAACTGTTGTTTAAAACAAAATTTATTGTCAGATCGGCTGAAAAAAGGCCTCATTCTCACGATAGATTCATTAGGAAAGCTAAATGTACGAAAAATATTTATATTTCGCCAAAGTCATGCAAGGTATATGCGACCTTATCCAAAATTCCCAATTTTATGCGGAAAAAACAAATATAAATTGCCAAATATGCGGAAAAGATTCAACGCACCTTTCCGCTCGTTTATTGATGCAGACTCTTATTTCGCCCAACCGGAATCATGTGTGGATGCCAAAGTAAACCAGCGTGTTTCTATCTAACCCAGTATAAGGGTACAACAATACTCCACAGGAAAACAAAAACGGTTTACTGACCATCAATCAACTTCATCGATTTTAAGTTTTCCGAATAGTTTGAAAGCTGAACAATCGCATCAATGCGATGTATTTTGAATCATTAATTCGCCATCATGTTGTTAGATCCATTTGGGAATAAATAAAAATATATCAATATACAAATGATAGATAAATAGGCTTTATAAAAGATAAACAGACTTTCCGGGTGAAAAAAAAATGTTATGCTCAAACACCAAGGAGATGACAGTTCTTTATATTAGTACTTTAATTGGTATGATTTCTCAATTAATTCGACATATAGTATTTTGTCATGCCCAATTTTTGGTTCAATTTTTCTTTCAAATTTAAAAAGAATGTTTTAATCTTCTGATACTTAAGATCATTTTATTTCAGGTATCTTAAAACTTAGGAAAACCCGAGAGAGATAGAAACTCTTCCAAAAATAAGAAAAAATCCCTAATTCGCCTTTCAAAAACCCGCAATGAGGGCTCGTGTTCTAGAGGATTGTTATACAAAAGATGTCTCCACTTAGCTGATAGCTTTTAAGCAAATGTATGCTCGGATATCCTTTGAATGTTCTTTAAAAACCTCCCTGCCTCTTAAATCTATGTAAAAGGACGGTTTTTAATGAATAATGTGCTTCAAACCTTAGTAACACGCACATATTCTACAATATCGTATGGTGTTGATCAATATTCGTGATATTAAATAATATTATGAAATAATTGATTATTATCATATAATGTCACACAATATTGTGAAACAGGCTGTGCTACCGGGAAAGGATATTGGATCAATCACACTTTAAGAAAGGAGGTGGAAGGGTTCATTTAGGAAACACGTTTTACAATCTTCATTGAGCTTTGTTTGTTTGTTTATTTAAATTCTTGCCTTTTTTTAATTTATAATAAATTCATCGACATATATAAATAACAATGCAAAAATACAGAAGAATAAATCTGCAAAAGGCGTTCAATTGATACAAATTGAAAACTATTGATTTATAAAAATATTTTTCCCTGTCCCCTAGTAATTTCATTTGTAACAATTGGCAAACATTTTAATTATAATCAGTCGTTTTAAATAGATAGTAAAAATAAAAATTCACATTTAGGAATTACTGAACAGAAATTTAAGTTTCACATTTTTATTTCTATGCATTTTTGTAAATAAAAAAATGGCATCAATAAGTGAATTTCTTTTGTCAGAAGAGTGAATAGACCTCATTTTCATTAAATATCAAACCTGAAAGGAAAATCTTCTTTCATTCTGCATTGTTCTTTTCATAGTATTTGATCGAATGGAGTATATTTGAAATTAGGATGGCACCTGCAATATATTTTCCTCTTCTCTCGTTGTATAATACTTCTAAGAAATATTCTATAAACTCAAGAAAGGATGAAATAGAAAAATAAAATCCTTAAAATTTTCCATCAAATCCATGTCCTGTGGTAATGCGAATAAACATGAAATATGAGCTTCCAGCGATTAGTGTCCGCGTCACCATATTTTGATCCAAATGCGCGTGTCTACGGTAAATGACCGCAAGAAATATTTCTTTCACATGCGTAATACGGAGGAATGAATTGATGTCGACTGCACAAAGTGACCGTATGTCAACCATATAGAGTGTAAAATATTGGATGTCCCAACAGAAGTCTAGAATTTTTAAAAAATGCCGGTAAACAGAATTTTGAGGGAAGCTGCCTGAAGCGATATAATAAAGTGAAAGATTGAAAGTCTCACAATATGTCCTGAATTTCTTTCTTCTCTTCCAATACCTTTTAAGGAAAGTTGTTTATAAGATGGGAAATCGAAAAATTTGGACTGTCTAGAAAATAATTTTTTAAATACTGTTACTTATTTTTATTTAAAATGCTGTTATTTAAAAGCTTGAATAAATTGTTTTAAAAAGTAACTTTTTTAAAATCTTTCTTTCAGTAGGTCTACAAAATCAGAAAATTTCTGGCAACCACGAAAAGGGAGAAATAAAGGAATGAGTGCCATCTTGTCTTATCAAATCTTAAGGAATGAGTGCCATTGAGGCAAAATGCTTGAAATTCACATTAAAAAATTGATAAACAGTAAAATAATGAACTAAAATTCTCAGAGGATTTTAAAATTTGTTTAACCACTAATGACACACTGGGTCTCGAAACACCAAATTATTTCTTAAGAGTAATGTATTTCATTACTCTATTCATTCTTTAAAACTACCTATGAAACAATAAGTTAATAATAGATATGCAAAGAAATAAGTTGATTTCAATAAATTATTGAGATACCTCAAAGTGCAAGTAAAACTTTTTTAACACTTTTGGAAGAGATTAATAGCATAAATTTAAGAAAAAAAACCTGAATAATTAAAATAAATAAATGCAAATCTTTGGAAGGGGTCTCTTAAAAACTTTCTCGTGTGCTCTCTTGTAAACGTTGTAACAATGGCAGAAGATAGTCACTCTCAATATATATATATATATATATTGCGTTTTAGAGTTAACGCATATACATGTTTCTGAAAGTACAGACCGACAGTCAATCAACCTATAACAGGATCTGACTCAAATTTGGCAGGTGTTTACAATATAAATATTAAATCTCTGCACCGAATTTTATTTATATAGCTTTCTTCGTTTTGTAATTATCATGTAAATCTACATTTGAACAGTTGGACATAAAGACTTTTTGCTCAAACTTTATTATAGATCCACAAATTTGGTATAAAGACTGAATACCAAATTTCATCCTTCTAGCTTAAAGAGTTTTTTTAGTTATTTTTATCAGAAAAACAGATAGACATTTTCCAAAAATGTGTTTTTCGAATTCAAGGAGTTCTAAAGCTTAGAGATTTTTCAGAATCTCGAGATTCATTTTTTTACGATTACAATACTCTTTCTATCCTTCGTATACATAGAAAATAAAAAAAAGGGAAAAGTATTCCACAATCAATTTTCAAATTTTTCTTCAAATTTGTTAAATTATCCCAAGAAACTAAAGCAGCATTTCGTATATTTCGTTGAATAAAATTTTAATTCCTTTCTTTTACCAGGAATTATTTAGCATTATTTCCTTGAATTTAAGCCAGTTAGTATTTATATCATTGGTCAAACGTAGAAGAAATTGAAGAAGTAATCAATTCTGCATTGAAGAAGTAATCAAGGGATTGCCGGAAGGAGTCCCAGTCAGTCTTAGCAAAGTTCCAGTAAGATTCTTTGTTGATTTGAATGCGCTCTTTCTCCCTTATATCTATTAAAATAGGTAGGTAGTCACTCTCAATTGAGTTCATTACAATCCATTTGCATGATTGATAGATGATTGAACTGACAACTGAAACATCAAGCGCCTCTCTGGTATCATAACTATAGGAAGCATGAGTAGGAGTACTGTCATTGAGTAGCATAAACCGTGTCATCTATTAAATGCAGCAGTTCTTATCTTCTGCCATTGCTTGAAGAGCAACCCCAATAAGGGTATTTGGCATTAAAATCACCTAAAATAAGCGTGTTGTCTTTAAGAGCCAACGAAAGGTTTTCAGGTAGTCGAGATTGATTAGGGGGTGGTATACATTGTAGATGTGAAATGGTTTACCTCTCCAAGCGACAACAATGCCCTATACCTCAAGGTCAGAACTAGGAGTTACAAAATGAATTCTTCTGTGGTTGAATTCTTTTGTGGAGAAGAGCCAGATACCCTTCGCTCCCGGAGGGTCTGTCAAGTCGGTAAATGTTGTATCCTTTAATTTTCAAGTTCAAAGTCATTTTTAACTTCGGGTTTTTTTTCTGGATTGCAATAACTTGTACATCATGGGTATTTGCAATATCTAAAAATTTTTCAAGTTTAAATCTAGTAGCTCTCGTGAAGAGTCCATTTATGTTGCATTGTAGGATTTTCAGGATTTTTAGCTTATAAGGAGACTGTAGATTACTTTTCGAACTGGGCCCTCTGCCTAAATCCCGGTCGCACCCCTGATTATTCTGTGCGACAGACGACGTAACATCATCTTCAGTAGTCAACAAAACCATAAGGAGGAGGAAACGAGCAACTTCTGTTGGTCAAATTGACTGGAGCATCCTGGACAATGCCCAAGGATAGAAGTCTGTCTGCCTGCAGGTCTTAGCTGAGCAAAATGGTACGGCCTTCACGCCTTGGGTGACCCTACCAGGAGATTAAACTCCTGACGTACTTCGACCGTTCCGCCCACGTATACCCCCTCGCCGACTAAAAGCACACTTTAGGCGACTTGCAGGACTTGAGGGGAATGTTTTAAAGTTATGGCATTTTGAAAGTAAACACTATAACTTTCAAACTATAAATCAATATGATATGATAAATAAAAAAATGAGAGTATTTTTTCTCGTTAAAATTAAAATTGGTTATTAATTTCTTATCACATTATAAACTGCCTAGAATAAACAAATATTTGTTGAGAAATTTTTACTGTGGAATGGTCTATTTATTTTAATGAAAATAAATATGTTAGGTATTGACAGAATAAGTTTACTAAAATTATATAACATATTTCCTCTGTAAAAGTATACTAAATATATTTCAACAAAACTTGTGACAGGATTCATAAAAATATTACTTTAGTTATTGGAAATAATTTTATATGAAAGAATTATTAAACATTTTATTTTAAAGCGTCCTATTTTCTTTTAAATTCACTAAAGCACAATCACAGCACTATTCGTTAGACTTGAGTTAAAAAGCAATTATTAAACGCCCAATTACACTTTCATTCATGATGATAAATACTCACCAATAGAAAAAAATCGTTTACTCATAGATGAAGTAAATTTTCTATTCATTTACAAAGGCAATAATAAAAAAGAATAAAGAATATTTAGGAACATCAAGAACCAATTAAAATTATTCTACTTCAATGTTAAAATATGTTTTTCACTATAAATTTTTTTCTATAAACCATTAAGAAAAAAAAAGTTTAATTTCAAACACATTCGAAATATCTAGTTTCTTAATTTGAAAAATTAGATTTAAATCTATTCATATTTTACCGAATTTACATCAACATATATAAATCCGCAAAACATTGATCCAGTTTTTACACAAATAAATAAAAAGAGCAGGAGGTTAAAAAAAAGTACTTAAGATAGGATTAACTAAATAAATAATCCGGAATGAATCCCTGGATGATTGCATAGATAAATTTGGAGTTTTTTCCCGCCTTTTTTTTCCTTTTTTGGTAATTGTGATGTTCTTCGAATAAAAGAAGTTAAGAATTGTGTAGGAAAAAATACATTCACACCACATTACCATTATGCTAATAAAACTCTGATTAAAGGCTTAAATATTTTATTTTGTTTGGATTTTTCTTTTCCTATTCGAGTTAAGCAATCTTGATAAAAGTCTAGAAAAGGGAAACGCTGAAAATTGGTTAAAAGTGTAATACGAAATGTTAGCTTATTATGCTATGATTAAACAGATTTAAAGAAGTATTATTTTTACTTGATGGGGAAAATATCAAAAGCCGTGTGAGTATCTGATACTGAATTTCAATAATAAAGGTTTCCAAAAATGTTCTTATTTTTTTTTCATTGTAAATGTTAATAAATAATCATTTTCTTTATTTAAAGAAAAACTTTATTTCCTTTTAAGGCTTTCAATAGATAACAATGAAATACTTTTTAAAATATGTAACCAAATGCAAAATTTTAGCTAACTTATAGTTTGACAATTTTGAAGACAGTATTAATATTCTAAAAATATCAAATGCTAGACAGATTGTAAAATGTAGAATCATGTTATATAAATTAGCAAAATATTGATTAATATGCAATGCGCAATGCCATATGGTTGAGTTTTAAATGCGCGAAAAATGTGCGTTTGTAAACTTTGTAAATAATTATTTCAATGTCAATTTTAAGACATACTTACTACCAATACTGTAAGAATGTATATATAATAAATTCTGTTCAGTAAGAAATGATAAAGGCTTGAGAACGTTTCAGTGTTTTCTTTAAGGAATTTGACTAAGATAAAGAGTTGAAATTTGCAGAATTATGAATTTATTTTATTTAATATTCTTAATTTTTGATCAGGTTTCTTTATAAAACTTCAGAATTTTTTTTCTATATCTAATTTTTGGAATTTACGCGGATTTTGATATTTGCATTGCCATACGTTTTAATGTTATTTTGTATCTTTATGTTATAGTTATTCAAACTTTAATTTTTGATAGAATTTTCTATAAAAAAATCACATAAATTTAAATCTAATTATTTTTTTAAAATTTGGTATGATAATTTCTTAATATGTTCTGCATTTATTGAACTAAAGAATAAGTAATCTATTCATTTAGAAATATTTTATAATTGTTTTAGTGTTTCACATGGTGAAAAAAATTTAAAATTTTGTGTTATTCATCAACAGAATCCCAATATTTAAAGTACGACTAAAAATGCAACTTATTTTTTTAAATAAAGAACTAATTAATATATTACTTAAGCTATCTGCGGAATTTCAAGAAAATGATGTAGTAAATCCTTAAATTTGAAGATTTTTGTTTTATACCTATTATTAGTCAAAAAGCCATTTTTTACTAATTTTTTTGAAAACTTTATCTTTATTTTGATGGGGGTTTTTTTTTTCAATTTTTTTATGCAAATATTCTAAAATATAGCAATTTTTGAACGTTTTTCAAAATATTCATCCCTAACGTAGTCACATACCTTAAATGAAACGAAGAGATTTTAAAAAATAACTTTCATTCTTTTTTTAACAAGAATAATCTGAACTGCTTTTTTTTTTTTTTTTTGAAAATAGAGATTTATAACATTTATAAATTAGGGCATTTTAACTGCTCAAATCTCGCAAAAGTTTTTGAAATTATTTAAATTTGGAAATTTCGCAAAAAATTGAAAATATATAAAGATTTTACCCTCTTTATAGCAATTTAGCATTTTAGAATATTAATATGAATAAAATCTACCGTTAAAAAGGAATTTTGCCAAAAATACTTAATCTATATAATCTTTAAATTCTTCTTCAATTCTTTTCGAACCCGATCATAAAATAATGTTAGTAAGCAGAATATGTCAGTAATCATTCGCAACAGTTAAATAAACATTTAAAGGGAATTACATAGAAACATGTAACATCAAGATACCTACGATATCACAAATGTGCTAACTTTGATATTTATAAAAAGAACTTTGCAGATTAAAAAAATTAAGTATTTTTTATATCAAAATCTCTTTATGTGATATTTAGAGTATAACTTTATGTTACCTTAAGAATTTATTTGCACTATTTTCTTAAATATTTTTAATTTCTAAATAAATTACGCTTAAAATAATTATACTTCTGTCAGAATAAATTAACTTACTCTTTTAAATTTTCACAAAATATATGTGACTATCATAACGTGAAATGCCTAGCCAAAAATGCTACTAATAATTTCTGAAAAACAACACAAATTATGCAGTATTTATTTCCAAATTAATCATTAATTAAATCTTAAAAGAAAATAATTTTTCATTCCTTTTTTATAATGAAAATAAATACCCTACTTAATACTGATTTTGAAAAAATATTTTCGCATAAATAAAGATTTCTAGAAATATACTAAAACATCTTGAACACAGAATCCAAAATCACAGAATCCAAAAATATGCTTTATCCACTATTTTAAACAGTTTGCCATAAAATGAAGTTTGATGTTGAGTAAAGAAATTAAAGACATCTATCTGCTGGGCTTCCCATTTTTCCATTCTATTGACTGTTTGGCTCTTCGTTGTAGATTGCTTACGATCTTGTTATAAATTTGCAAAAATGTATTTCCTGAAGCTACCATGCAGGTTAGGATTAAAACTTGATTGTTCCGATTCTTGTGACGCAAATTCCTAGAAGCTCATATTTCACGGTCACTCGCATTACCACAGGATATAAATTTGACGGCAGTGTCTTTAGATTTTTACTTTTCTGTTTAACTCTACCTGATTGTGAGTTCTATATTATTTCAGTTTTTGGAACATTATTGAAAAATACATTTTTTTTTTCTTCTTTTTACTATCTATGAGATACTAGAAAGGCCTCCTGAAATTTCTTACTGCCATCTTAAAATTTGTATGAAAGAAAGATTCCGCAACAAATCTTATTCCCATTTTAAAAATGAAGGATGTTAATTAATGTATTATAAATTTATTTACCATCTTCACTAAGCACCAAAGTTGCACCTTTATTAAAAAGTCATTACTTTTTTCCTTCATTTTTTGATAGATATATTTGTGAAAAATGAGATGCATTGGAGAATTTTTTCGAATGACTTCAGCTTTTGCATTTGAAATATATATATATATATACTTTTGAGCAATAAATGGAATATGCACAATGAGGGACCTTTGCAGGAAAAGAATAAGTTAAACCTCCGTGCAATAAATATTCGATGGAAATCTTCAATAAAATAAAAACTTTTTTCCCATGAAAACCTTCTTTTTCTCTTCCAATATTCACAATAACATTTTGTAAATCATTTTGAAAATTAATATGAATAGTTTTTATTTATACAATTAAAACAAAATAATAAATAGTTACATTTATTATAAAACTATATATTGTGCATAAAAATATTCTAATATTTATTTTTAGAAGTTTGAAACTTAGAAGAAGAAAACAAAATAATAAATAGTTACATTTATTATAAAACTATATATTGTGCATAAAAATATTCTAATATTTATTTTTAGAAGTTTGAAACTTTAATAGAAAGTAATTTTCAATAATATGAAATTTTACATCATTGCTAGGAATATGAATGTTTTGAAAAAAAAATGGTTGATATGTTTGAATTATTTTAGTGGTTAACGTTCAACATTATTATAATGACTTCATGATCCTTTTCTTTTAAGGCTAAGTAGTTTAATTTGCTTTTAAGTACAAATGAAGTCATAAGAAACAAAGCTCAAAGTCAAATACAATAATCCTAAAATAATGTTTATTACTATGAAAAAAATAATGGTCAAAACAAAAATTTTAAAAACGTGAGACTCACAAAACTACGAAAGAAAGCTATAAAACAATATCAAGAAATCTAAAGAAATGTTTAGCATTCATTTCAAATAATTTATATATTTTTTTTATTTTACTTTAAATAGAGATAAATTTACTTTACACACATTAATGTGAACATATTTTTCTCTGATAATGTTAAGTTTATCCACAGTGTTGATAAAAAGGTAATCAGAAATTAGTCATCATTACTTAAGAGAATTAAATATAACTCTCTTAAGTCCTTCATACCTAAAATAATAATTATAGCAAAGACTTGCAAAATCATAAAATAATACTATAAGATAGAACAAGGAATATTTCTTCATAATTTTTTCCAAATTTTGGACGAAAATTATTAAAATTTCTATTAATTTTCCTTATTTTTTTCATTTTCAAAAAGTTCTATCCTGTGGAAATATTTCATATTTAGATATAACATATTTTCATATACATTTTCCCATTTTTATATTTCTGTTAAAAATTTCTTAATTAAAATGATGCTCAAATAATTAATATTTCGTCTCGCCTCAACATTGAACAAACTAATTTCAAATAACCTTATTCTCGGTAACTGAGCTTTAAATAATAATACAGGTTTTAAAATATTTTCCTATTTACCCATCAAACACATTTTATTGTTTCAAGATATTATTTCACATTTAAGTTCAATAAATTCTCTACATTTTTTCAGAACCAAATTTTACTGCAACAAATTAAGCGGAACTTCAAAATAGATAGAAAAAGAAAAGTTGAAGGAAAAAAAATAGCTAGCCCTCAACTGGGGTTCTATTTGCATAATGCTAATATGGTGCGAAGAAATTCTTCTACTTGGTCGTTAACTTTTGGCTGCTACGACACGTTGCAATTTGCCTTCACTGAAGAGTAGAATATTGGGGGGGGGAGTACGCCTCCGCTGTACTTATCAGCTAAGAATTCATTTTATCTGATTTCTTCAGTAAATCCCATTCTGTACTTTTTTTTTGCTCGTTTTTTTTGTTTGTTTTTTACCTTAAGCAGAAAGTTGTTCTTTTTTATTGCAGCTTATTTCTGCTCATTTTTTCAAGCACCGAAATAAATTTTGAAAAACATGGTTACACTTAAATATGAGCTTTATTATTTTATGACATTATATTACTTTACGTATTGAAACGCGAACTGCGAAACATTATGCCCAAAGGACATTAAATCTCTAATAACTAGGAAAAATATCAATCCTTGTTAACATTTTCACACAGACAATACGAATTTAATTAATTTCTTTTCAGAAATAACACAGCAAGCAAATATCCTATTTGAGTGTGTACATCTTCGACTTCCATATATATTCGTAAATAATACAAGACATAAAAGGTGAAATCCTTTTTCTCAAAATTATTGATGTAATAAAATTCTCTTAAATTACAAAACCAAATAAGAAGGTATAAAAATTTCTGCTTTTCAGCTCTAATTTTAAATCGGATATTCAATCACCTGTCAACCAATCAAAATCTCTTTTTTGCATGCCAACATCGTAAACGACCTGTAGTGCCCAAGTCCATATCTTCCACTTTAGTGAAACATATAATAGAATGAGCCTCCGAAATCTGTAAGAACGGGTAAAGTTAAAAATATACCTTTCTGTCTGAGTCACACCTTTTTGCCTCTTCAATTTAGGCCTCTAGCAATTGACACATGACTTTTAAAAGTTTAAAATGTACTGATTTATTAATATGTGCATAAAATAAAGCATAGAAAACATTAATTACAAGATCTTACACTTAACATTTTATTTACATATTTAATGCTGATTTATAAGAAAGCTTATTGATCTGAGGTCTGCACATTTTATAATTTCATGTTCAAACCGTTTTTAATGTTCAGTTTTAATATGAATATTCATAAATATTGTGGATATAGAAATTTCTATTAGGAAACACATCTTTCAATATTACTATATATTTACATTTAAAATATACTACAAACAATTTTTTCCTTATTTCTCAAACACTCTGCCAATGTGAATTAGGTTTTGAACTCAGTCCTCCTTAACTAATCCATTACAATCATATTTAAGTTATTCTTAAGAGGAAAACAGCCCGTCTAAAAAGGTACATCTTCTGGAAATTTTAAGAAATTCTCTATAAGTGCAGGAGAGCGGGAAATAGAAAATCAAAAAGTTGAAAAGGCTGCTGTCAGATCCGCTTCCTGTGGGGCATGAACGTGAAATATGAGTTTTCGGAGAATAGCGTTACAAGAATTCGACTAATCATGGTTTAATCTCGATTAGCTGGGTCGCTGCCTTATTTTCAGGGCAAATTTCTTGTATATTTGTAACATGATTATAACAATTGCTATTTGCAGTTTATAACTTCCATTAACAAAAAAGTGGAAGATCCGATTGAAAGATTAGAAGTACTAGCAGATATTCAATAAGTAACTTTCATTTCACCATGGTGTTAATTGCTCTACAATTTTGAAACTCTAGAAAGATATAGGGAGGGAGAAATAGATGGATTTCATAAAAAAATAGTAAAATATTCTGAGACTTAAAAAATTAGTTATATATCTCAAATTAAACATCTTGTTAACTGGAATTATGAAATCAGGGAAAATTCAGTGGTAAGAAAATCAAATTAACAAAAAATCATTGAGCATATACGACATAAGAATTTCTAAATTTTCCTTCAAATCAGTTTTATTATTTCTTAATTCAGAGATGCCATTTAGCAAACATCTGTATATTCTCGCCACTTTTTTTTTCTCCGATTACTTAAAAATAAAGAAAAGTCCAACATTCAACATATATTAGATAACGGAATGTTTCGTTTGTGGAAATAAAACTAATGAAATCAATTCAATCGAAACAATTTTATTTCTTACTATGCGGAGTATGTTAAAAATAAACTGTAAGTAGAAAATTTATTTTTAAATGTGTGTTTAATTTATTCGTTATATTCTAGAATTTAATTAAAAGAAGGATGGAACGCTTCAAGTTCGAGACCCATTCTGCCAAAGAATCTTTGTGTAAGAGGGTCTGTTTGTGAGTTAAATCCGCAGAGATCAAACATCCTTGCCCTGGTATGTTGTGGAAGGTTGGAAAGGGGATAGCAGCTCAGGTGTCGCCATCTAAATCGGACCGCGGTTCAAAATTACGATGCCCGCCCTAAAATAGCTCAAGTGTTGCTTTAAAAAACGGGACGCTAATATAATTAAACTAAATTCCCCATAACTTGCATTTAAACAACATGTTTTCATATATAATAAGTAATGTTCCCAAATTTCTTTATACAAATTTAGAGATTCTATTCAATTTAATGGAAATTCATACACATTTAGAAATTTGATTGAATTTAGTTGAAATTTTGCACACATAAACTTCAAGAAAAGAAGAAGGTGGGTCTTCAAATTTTTGCATTTTAAAAGACAATTAAAATAACATTTCTATAAATTTAATGAAGTGTTAGGTACTTTTTAGCATTATGTATATTTTTATGAGACAATTTACGCTATATTCAAAGAATTATCTACTTAATGATAATGATTTTATTTTCGCAAAACCTTCTCTACAATTTTAAAATTTAATTTGAATTTAATTTGTTGTTAAAATTTAATTTGATACTAAATCTGTAATAAATTTGATTCAGAGTCTTTTTTAAAATTGCAATGAAATTTTAGAATTTTATGAATATTAAAATTTAAATATGAAATTACTTTCCTTGGACATTGAATATGAAACCAGATTTTTCGCTTCCCTTTTTGTTTCATGGAATATAATATTTTTATTTTACACCCTCATTAATAACCTGATTTCAATATATTTCATGTTTTCATTCAGATAAAATAACAAAGCGGTGATATTTTAAATAAATTTATTCTATAACAATAATTTATGGTCATATAAGCTGATTTTGAAAAACATTTGTCGTAGAAAACATTTAGCTGTCCAAAGCTTTGAAGAATCATTCGTTCGAAAATGAGTAAACATTTATATTACTTTAAAATACTCAATTTCTTGTTACATATATTCCTAAATGCTCTGTAATGATGGTAATAAATTTCGTTTGAAAAGTTTTGTAATTTAAATACTTTTTCCACTTATTCACTAGACGAAAAAGGTTTTCCGCCTTTTAATTTACAAATTTTATCATTAACTTTGTTATTTATTCCATAGAAGTGATTCTTAATACATATAAAATATTTTTTAAAGAAAATTGTTAAAGTAATCAAACTCAGAATAAATTTATAAGTAAACTGAAAAAAAAGAATATTTTTTTTCCTCTAAAAGTAGAATATAAGATTATAAATCTGGGTGTGTGTGTTTTTTTCGCTTTTGTTTTTATTTTTGCGAAACTTGCCTTCGAATCTATTTATTTGTGTCATAATTCAAAATTGTCTTGTTCTGTCATAGTTCAATAAATACTCACAATTTTTTCTCCCAACGACTAGAAGAACTAGTTAACCTGAACGGTATAAAAAATGGGTAGAAAAATTCTAGCCCTCAACCGGAGGTTTATTTCCGTAATGCCAATGTGGTGCAATGGAATTTTTTCCACTCTTAAATTTCCCCTCTTTTGTGACACATTGCAATTACGTTAACGGACGAAGGATAAGGGAAAAAAATATCCGCTCACACTTGCCTTTCGCAATAAGTCAGGGATTCATTTATTTTTTCAGTAAATCCCATCCTAGGTATTTTCCTCTCTTTTTTTTTTTCCACACTTTTTTGGTTTAAAAAAAGGACTTTTCTTTTTAAAGATTTTTTTTTAATTCCGTTTTTAATACCTTTTAATATAATATTTTTTTTTAAAAAAATAGATGCATTAAAAATTGAACTTTTTTTTTTTTTGTTCACCTGAATTATTTCCTGTTTGTAGCAAAGAAATTACATTAAATATTTTTTATTCGTTTATTGGTGTGCAAGAGTTTAGTAATTCTCATACTTATGCATAATAAATATTTCTATATTTTCATAAATCAATTAAGAATTAAAGTATCAATTTTAATTATATTTTCATAAATTATGATCGCAAAAAGGAGGAATTATTAAAATGAAAAATTTCCATTTGCAGTTATATTAAAGTGTATTTTTAAAAATGGATTTTATTAAACATGAGTTTCCGATAAAATAATTTTTTTTGTGTAAGCAAATAATTTAAAGACAATATTTTTATGACAAATAGAATTTACGAATATAGCGATGGTGTAATGATTCTCTGTTGCCTTTTAAAACTCGTTATGCATTCAGTTTTCTTCTTAATATTGCTTTCACGATTTTTATTAATGAATTATTCTCAGCTGTTTTTTATTAACTTATTTTAAATTAATTTAATAAATACACGAATCCCATTATTAAGTTGACTTTATTAGATAATAGAATCTTCAGAATAATTGCATTAAGATATTTGCAACTAAAAAATTATCCTTTATTATTATTTAGAACGCCAGGAACATTGGTTGTGATTAATGTCATTTGAATTTATTATAAATAGATGGTTATTATAAGAATGTAATTTCACATATCAGTTTCAGGCAGACATTAAAATAGTATTATTTTGATAGCTCTAAACTTATTTTATTCATTGAATATATGAACATTCCAAATGCAGTCGAGTAGCATGCCCCCGATTTCTTATGAATATTATACTATTTTATCCCTTAATTCGTCAGGTATATTGCATTGTTTCTTCTCCTGATTCTTCATGTAAACTGTTCTGTTTCATCTCTTGATTTGTCATTTAAACTGTCCTATTTCATCTCTTGAATACTCCTGTAAACTGTCCTGCTTCCTCCCCTGATTCCTCATCTAAATTTTCCTGTTATATCTCCTAATTTTTCATTTAAATTTTCTGGTTTCCACTCCAAAATCCTCCACTAAATTGTCCTGATTCATCTCCCGAATCCTTGCTAAAATTGTTTTATTATATCTCCTAATTCCTCATATAAATTCTCTTGTTTCCTCTCTTGATACCTCATGCAAACACACATGTCCCTAATGCCGATAATAAATGGAATTTTTCTATGGAAGGAAATCTCGGAATGAAATAGCTGACAAAACAAGGAAGACAGTTTGAATTACATTGCTGCTATTAAAAAATTGTTGAATAGCATGCAAAATGTATAATTAAAAAATTGTCAAAATTTGACAAAGTAAAAACTTTTAAATCGATAAAGTTAAAAAAACTTTTTGAGTTTTAAAATGGTTGAAATTCGTTTTTGCTGAATGTTTGGAAAATACCGTTGAAAAATTCTGCAGTACTCTTAATTTAAAAAAAAATTGAATCGCTAGTAGGTGTAAATGCTTACAACTTTATTTGTACTTAATTTAGTTACTAAAATCAAATGGTTTAGCTTGAAAATTGCCCAAAGGCACACACACAAAAGTAGACACACACAATCATTTATTAATAAAAGAAATAGTTTGACTTTACTATTTTTTATAAGAAACCTGAAGCAAAAGCCTTTTATTCAAAACGCTTGTCCAAGCACATAATTAATTACGGTTAGCTGTAATATTTCTTTTCCGTTTTCGAAATGTTCTTATTTTCAGTGATTTCTATCAATTTAGATTCCATAGATGAAATATTAGATTTACTATTGAATTTTATGCTAATTATGAAAGTATCATTATAATACTAAGCTTTTTGAAGTGGAATCACTATCCAATTAAATTAATCATTTTGATTATCGAATATTTAAAAGAATCAGTAATCTTTTGATTGAAATATCTTTGAAGAATTTTAATAAGGGAATTAATTTTTCTACTTAATTATTGTATTGATTTTTTTCTGGCAATTAATCGTATAGATGTAGTTAATTCAGAAGTACCCAAAACCCGAAAAGGCATTTTTGAGTTTAGGCGTCTTTTTTCCTACCAATTAAAGTCAAAATTTGAAAAAAAACCTATAACTGTAGTCATACCATTGTATGCTAAATTGTATGTATTTAAATCATTGAGTTTTTAATTACAGTTTCACAGGCTTTTGAAAAACAAACCGATAGATTTTGATAAATTTGATTTCAAATTTAATACATACCTACAACTTAGATGTTAAATTTTGGTGACAAATTTTATTCATCTAGGTAGATCGCAGTATAGTTATTATGTTAATGGAACATGCTGTAAATGGATTTCGTTCAAAATAAAATTTCACAAAAATTCAACACTTTTATTGAAAAACGACACACAAATTTCATTCTTCTCAGGGTATATGGCTTATAGTATTTACGAGCAGATGGACAGAATAAGAGATAAACTTAACTCCCAAACTGTATTTTCATGTTCAGAAAGTTTGAAACAAGGGAATTCATCGAAATCTCGTCTTTGAATTTTTTGACGAGTGCAATTACATCTGTTTGCTTGTCTGTCTAAATATGATAGCACAAAATCGTATTGAGTCAATTAAACATAGAATATCTACACAACATTGAAAATGTCTACCAATTTTTGAAACAAATCCATTCAGAAGAAACCTGTCTTACCGGTTTCTCGAGTATAAGTTTACACTTTAACAATATTCGAACAAATTTGGAATCAAATCCATTTCCATCATTTTATTTGATGCATATAACATATTTTGCATGCATATAACTGCAATAATTTAAAACGCAACATTCTTTGGTCAATGAAATTAGGGTCATGGTTTTTAGCATCTAAATTGTCGATTATTTTCAAATTTTGAACCACATCTGCAAAAGGATGGCTATATACTAATTTGTACTTCACAATCATTTAAATGTGGTAACCTAAAGACGCATTTACATGTAAGAAATTTATTATATTTGCACTGCAAATGTAGTTTTATGTCAGATTTTGTTTTCAATTAGTCTTTAAAAAAGGCGTATCCAATTATTCAATTTCCTGATACTTGTGTATTAACTGTATTCCCGTGATAAATCCCCTCAAAATATTTGGACGCTATTAGGTTTTTTCGCAAAGATTGCTCCTAAATAATATATAGTTAATAATACATGAGCATATTTCTTATAGGTATGCAAGAAAGGTATGAGAGAGATCATTCCTACTGATTAAATGCTATAGTTACTCATTTAATTTTGAATGCATAATTGTTTATCTGGGATTTCCCATTTCCTATTCATTTAGAATATTCTAGAATTTAGAGAATTATATGAATTTAGAGTATGCATTATAGAATTTAGTGAATATTCTAGAATTTAGAGTATTATATGAATTTAGAGTATTATATGAATTTAGAGTATGTATTATAGAATTTAGTGACTATTCTAGAATTTAGTGACTATTCTAGAATTTAGAGTATTATATGAATTTAGAATATGTATTATAAAATTTAGTGAATATTTTGGAATTTAGAGTATTATATGAATTTAGAATATATATCATAGAACTTAGAGAATATTCTAGAATTTAGAGAATATTCTAGAATTTAGAGTATTATATGAATTTAGAATATGTATCATATAATTTAGTGAATATTCTAGAATTTAGAGTATTATATGAATTTAGTTATGTATCATAGAATTTAGCGAATATTCTACAATTTAGAGTATTATATGAATTTAGAATATGTATTATAAAATTTAGTGAATATTCTAGAATTTAGTATTTAGGGTATTTAGTGTATTATAAGATCCACAAGTTTTCTTCCAGGAACACACATGGAAGATTTGGGGTATCGTGAATAATGCATTTCTCTATTTACAAAATCATCAGTTCCGATATGCTGCGCAATAGAGCAGAATAACGCAAAAAAGCAAAAAAAAAAAAAAAAGATCCTGCGATGTTCCAGATGGATTCAGAATAGATCTTGACGTGTTCCAGTATGTATTTGAATGCATTCAGAAATTCATTTTTCCATTAATAATTACAAATAAAATAAGTAACCAAAGCTAGGATAGATTTGTTGTGTTTCATGCTATTAATGTCTTAAATTGGCTAAACATTTTCAAATAGTGAAATTTCATTTATATTAATATTCGTTTCATTTAAAAATATACATTTTTACAAACGATTCTTAAATTGTCAACTATTTTCCATGTTAGGATGAAGAAGACATAGTATATTATAACTATACGGCAAAAATCAGCTTTTGTTTAAAACTATTCTCCCTTTTAAATTAAAGGCAATTGTAATATTTACTTTCTTTTAAATAATATATTAAAATGAAAATGCTATTTGAAAAGTTCTTATTTTTCTTATTTATTTATTTTTTATTTCCATCCACTGACATTTATAAATTATAAAAAACATTAATTATGCACCATTTATTAATAAATCTAAATAAATTTCTATCGTAAATTTTTTTTGTCATATAGAAAATTTAATTAAAGTTGTTTTTTCATCGCAATCGACTGCATTTCACAATATTTCCAGGTATTTTTCTGACGGAGAATTTTTAAATTTTAATTAATTGTCAGAATTTGGCAAATTACTAAATTATGTGTTTCGAAAATAATTGCCTTTCTTCTTTTATTTTCTCATAAACAATGAACTAGTAAATTTAATTACATTTATAAATTAATTTAGGATATAAATTTAGTTGAAAAAAATTAGAAAGTAGTTTTCTCACGTCAAATTACTTGTGGTCTGACTTTCGATATTTTTTAGAGTAACAGATATCTAAAATAAATTTATATTATTTGAGAAAATATTTAGACTGCTTATTTTCTAATGGCTAATGAATTAGTTAATTAAAGTTAAAATATTAAAAATATCTTTGTTTGAAAAGACTAACTTGCCCAGAATTCACAATAAAACTGTCAACACAAACGATATTGAATGTACAGTGATTATAATTATAGTACAACTTTTAAAAGGCTGTTATAAAGTAACCACTTCAAATTTGAACTGATATATTTGAAGAAGGGACGGAGAGTATGGCATAAGGGAAAAAAGTCCCAAGGTGTATCAAAAGATTAAGCGACATAATGGAAGTAGGTTCGGCTACAATTGACATTTTGTATCCAAATAATTTGGCATGAGTTGCACATTAAATCAACTATGCTGTTTAATGCGCATGACCATTTCAGTTTTTTGACGAAAGCAAAATAACTCCCAAGTCATTCAATAGTTGTCGCACTATTAGTGGGAAGTCTACCCCCCCACGGAAAGGTCGTTAACTCATTGGATGGAAAAATCTGTTTTCCCCCATCCAATCGGTTTTTAACAATCCTTAGGTCAGAAACCACATAAAATGCAACAATGTCAATGCATGTTAATTATTTCTAGATTTTTGTAAAACATGCTCAATATCCTGCACACTATTTATCTGAAACTGATATCCATCCTCTAACCGCTAAACAGTGTGTTTCACAGCAGAATGGAGTGTGGAGTGTCTCAGAGGCCAGGCTGTGAATATGTTGCGCAGTCCATGCCTTCAATTCGGCTACATTTACAATCGGGCCACTGAACAGATCATTTATAAGATAATTGCATAGCCAGAAATCACAAGGAATCAGTTCAGGTAATCTTGAAGGTTAGACTGTTGGAAAATGACGGCTTATAATTCAATCATTTCCGAAATGCCTTTTGGGAGTTGCATTACTACTTTTGCAATGCACCATCTTGCATTAAAATTATTCTATCCAGACATGCATACTGTTAAAGTGTTGAACGACCTGATTGCGCAAAAGACTCTCATAGTGTTTACCATTGTTGATATAGGTAACAGGACCAGCAGAAGCCATCTCCTCCCAAACAAATATGACACAACAATAAATTATGAATTTAACCCGCTCCATGCAGTTACCTTTGCAGAATGAAGTGAAAGCACGAATGGATTCTCCTTTGCCCATAATATATAGTTTTGTGTATTGACAAAGCCCTAGAGATAAAAAATAACTTCTTATGTCAAAAATTGTTTATTGGCCATTCATTGTTAACTTCCATGCCAGTAAGAAATTCTGGAGCAGAAGTGTGGTTTTACTTGTCAGCAGGAAGCAAATTCTGAACCTGGGTGATTTTGTGTGGATAACAACACAGGAAATTCTGTACAAATTTTATGGACAGTGCTCACAGGCATGTCTTAAAAATCAGAAAATTTCCTGTGCCCGGAATCCTGAAGTTACACTGCTCATTTGCACACCACTGTTCGTCCATGTGTAGCGCTGTGGCCACTCTTCTACAGACACCGAAGCAATTGATTTACTCCTTCTGACAGATTTTATTTCAAAAGAACTCGTTTCTTCGAATTTCTTAATCAATTTCTTCAGATCCTTGGGAGGCATCAGATCATAGACTTTTTTCATGCCATTTAATGACTGGAATTTCTTTAAATCTGCTAGAGCATGGTCTCAGTTCTTGTAAGAGAGTTCCACAAGCAGAGCGTGATCCTTCACTGAGAGATTCATAAGAAGCAGTTCAGATGCAATAGGAGGAGAACGCCACGTACTATGGGTTTTTATACCAATGCTATGTGTCGTGGGCGTGATTGTCTATTGATTCGCAATGTATGGCAATTATAGCGCGATCTGTCGATATACTCTATAACTTTTTCTTTTTCATACCATTTCCCCATTCATCAAGTATATTCAGTTCAAGAATCCTTTCTCACCAGTAGTTTCTTTTTTACAATATTTAAAATCTGAAATTTTAATGTGTATTGGGATAACTATATATACATTTTAATATCAGAAAATATGTAAAACAAAATTTATTTATTTATTTAGAACTCTCACAAATTTTCATTCTCGGATTCCGTGTAAAATATCATTGCGTATAAATTTTAAAACGCAATCAAATATTTCTATCAAAGGCAGCTTAATGTATGAGATAGCATAACTTCATAGTTTGTCGTTGGGGTTTATACACTTCACAAGCCACTGACAGTCGACCAGAAATTTAAGCCGAGTGAGCGTCTCTTGTTTTCTCAGTAGCACCAGCTAGGGTCAAGAATACACCTTAGCTACTTCATGCGGCACATTCGCTTGCACAATACCTTGTTACAGGAGGCTCATGTACACACCTAACAGGCAGAACACAGAAGCGCAACCATGCCCGAACCAGGACTTGAACCCGTAACGCTCTGATCACGGGGAAGACGCGCTACCCCTATGGCAGAACATCGGCTCCTCACAGTTTAAAAACAACCATTAAAATTTAATTACAACAATTTTAAAATTAAATTTCTATTTTTTTTTTTCTAAAATGTAGAAATTATTTTATTTTTAATTCAATCCTTCTTATTACTATTTATTTTATAATTCATTAATTATAAAATAATTAAATGAATTCTAAAAATTTCTTTCTAAAGCTGAAATAATAATAAATTACCATTGTTGAGAAATATTTTTTGTAGTATTTATTTTGGCACTTGAGATAGAAAGATGTCAAAATTTAATTAATTTTTAATAATTATTAGTCAAATTAAAATTAAAAAAAAATATTTTCATTGTGCAAATTTCTATCCACAATAACATGCATGTTTCATATTTGCCCGTTTTGGATTTAATAACCGATTCTGTATAGCATCAACGCGCACATTGCTTTATTTTTAAAACAGACACAGATATTACAAGATCTTATAATTATTATGGAACTAACGATCAGATAACTCTGCTTTATATAATAGTATAATTAAATAAATTTTGTTTGATAATTAAGTTTGGCAAATATTAAACTTTTGTTATCTGAAACTAAACATTAAAAAGTTTCAAAACTTCAGTATATCAGATAATGAGGGAAATATCGGTTTCAAAATTCAGTCTTCAATTAAGTGAAAGAAATTCACTAAAATAATTTAAGAGGAAAGGCAGTAAATTTTAAGACACATTTCATTAACAGCAATTAAATGCCAAACGAAAAAGAAAATATACAAATTTCACAAACCTGTTCCATCAATTATTACAGAAAAATAAGAAAAACGTTTTAAGGTAATTAAATTATCTTTAAAGGTAATGAAGATACTTAAATGGGGGATTCGAAGATCTGTTTATAAAGTAAAATGAGAATCTCTTGCTAATGCTCAGTTTACATTCATTACGAAACAAAGTAAAATCAAGCAGATTATCCTTAATCGAAGTTTCGAATCTTTTTTTAATTAATTATATTAATTAAGTAGAAGAATTGTTTTCGGAAAGCAAGTGTAAAAAATTGTATATTCTGAAAACAACTTTTTTATTCTTTTACCTAAAAGAGAGAGATGTCAATTTTTCTTTAAAAGAAGAATATTTATTCTCCTTTCTTAAAACCAGAAGGCAATAACTTATTTTCGTATTAAATTCGGAAATATCAAACTGTATTTTTTTTTTTAGTTTCAGGAAGTTGATAGCCTAGTAGTCATTTTTTTCTCTGAATTTCATTGATTTCAAATAACCTTTGTCATTCCTAGACATTAAAGTCAGTTTCGTTTTTGTCGGTATTAGATGTCAGAGAATTGAATAAAAGAAAGTTATAAAAGGAAACCTGAAAGTATTTTTTTATGTATATATATGGGGAAAAATTTAAAAGTTAAAAACTAAATTCGTTACCGAAGGAAAAAGAATGGTATGTATAAAAAGCAGTTGCCTTTTTAAAAAAAAGAAAATCGTACAAAATAATGTTCTTTATTGTTTTGTTTACATGCCTATTTTGAGTAAAATGGGATATGGCATAATTCATAAAAAATACAACAAATGCATTTTCTTTTTCCTTTTCTTAATTGCCCATTATCAAATATTCAAGAAAAGAAATTTTCGGGGAAAGAATTTAGAAATAGATTCATTACTTGTTATAAAGGAATGACGCGTTTGGATAAAATTTTAAAAGGTAAAAAAAGAAAGGAGAATCTTTTAAATTTATTTTTTATTTGCACATTTATTTTTTGAAGCTCAGAATACAGAGTTACCTGTATTTTGCACAATGGAATTACTTTTCCTTTTTCCTTTTTTACACTGTTTGATATATTAGCTAAAAGAAATTTATCCTAGGAAAACTGGTCTATTTTTTTTTTCTTTTTAGACACAACATACATCTGAAAGGGGAATCATAAATAAATGAACGCAGTGATACATTTTTTAAAGAGAGATAGATAAAGACATAATCTATAATAATTTTTACATCTTTATCTATAATAATAGATATAGACATAAAAAGATAATATATATTTTTTTATTTTATACCTTTATTTATATATTTATTTTGATCAAACAACGATACTGAATAACTCACAATGCACGTAGCAGAACTCACATTCTCTTTTCCCTTATACTCGTAACTCCATTTCAAATATTAGAGCAAAAAAAATTATGAAAGGAAAACTGATCGTTTCCTTTCTGCTGGACAAGAATTTAGTTATAACATGCATTACTTGGAGAAGATGAAAAGCATTCGCATAGTAATTTATATTTAAATAAGGATATGAATGAAAAATATAAATATCTCATTTTCTTTTCTCACATAATTCTGGTTTTCTCGAAAGAAATATATAAATAAAAGAATAATAAACATTTATATATTTATTTCGAGGAAAAAAGAAAAAGGAATAATTTACGATGAAAAGATTTGTATACGACTAATATTTATTGAGCATCAGGAGGTAGTTGTTGTAAAAATAATTTCAACAGAAGTAAATCGGCCTCGTTATGAAATTTTGAGAGTCACGTGACATAATTCAGAGGTTTTCCTATCTCCTAGCTTCTCTGAGACTAGTAAGAACAAATTTCTCGATTCCTGCATATAAGATAATAATAAATATTGTTATATCATTTTGAGAAGCCAATATAAGGAATAATTTGTGATGAAAAATTTATCACAAATCAATTATCAAATTTCTTGACTGCAATCAGAATCCTTCTACCTATAAGAGAATAATAAATATTTATATATTTCTTTCAAGGAATCCAGTGTAAAAAATAATTTGTGATGGAAGGAGTTAAAAACTTCTGGCATATATATTGATATGGGATATAGTCAACATTGAGAATTACTGAGATGTCAGCTGTAAGTGAAGTTTACATTCACAAGTAAAATTTAATTCCAATAAAGTTTCTAAGTCATAGAGAATAAATGATTTATTTTAATTATAAAATAACATAAAGTTTTTGTTTCTTAAAGTATTGATTTTTTAAATCGCAAATCAAAATATTTATTGTGATAAAATATTGTTTAATTTCATAAGCACAAAACGAAAGCTCAGAAAAAATAAATTTATTAAAATCATTCCAAATTTAGCATAATATTTCAGCTTGGATTTAATAATTACCTGCGAACTGATTTTTATTTAAATATGCTAATAGATTATTTAAAATAATAGTGAATGTCATGCAATTTACAAATATAAAAATTATATGATATTTTGAATGATATATAGCCTCTAAACGTTAAATATTATTTCACAGAAAAAATAAAATCATGCCTAACAAATGCATAATGTTTGTAAATATTGTTGTATAAATTTTCATTGATTATAATTTACAGAATGTGTTCTATGCATTCCGAAATTTGAACAAAATCTCTTTCCAGTAAAGAAAAGAAGAAAACTTTATTTTTCCATCATATTATCTCCTGTTAGTTTTATTATTAAAACATAATTTGTATACTTTTGACTTTTAAACCTATAAAAATTATGTATTTCTGTAATCAGTAAAACGATGAAACAAAAGGAAGTCTGAAAGAAGCAGCATCTTGGACCAGATTTTCCCATCTCTTTCTATTTCAACTAATTATAATTTAAACACTTCAACGCAGCCACTTGACCCTCCATTTTCCCTCCAAGAAATTTCAATGATAATAAACAACCTTCCGTCAGGTAAGCCTCCCGGTATTGATGGAATTGACAACCTCCTTCTTAAAATTATCCACAAGCGCTTTCATAATATCTTCCCAACTCTTTTTAATAAGTGTCTAGAATTAAGTTGCATCTCAGATACCTTGAAAATAGGAAAGATTATTTTATTCCAGAAACAAGGAAAAGATCAGAGACTGGTATTTTCATATCGACCCATTTCTCTCCTGCCAACAATCGGGAAAGTGCTAGAGAAATTGATGACTGAAAGGTTAACTTACCATCTTGAGACCACTAATAGCCTCAGCGAGCGTCAACATGGATTTTGGGAAAGTAAATCATTAGATACAGCAATCCATGAGCTGATAAACAAAATTCAAGCAAGAAGAGAGGGCAAGCAAGTCTTAGTGTTCTCTATTGATATAAAAAGAGCTTTTGACAGCTTACAACACAAAGAAATTCTTAAGAGTCCGGATGAAAGTACCTGTACTTTAAACATCAATCGTCTCTTTCACAGTCTCCTCCATAACAGGCACGGGACCCTAATGACTCCAGAAGGTAGGTCAATGAAATATCAGAAACAAGGCTGCCTTCAAGGATCATGCAGTGGTCCCACTCTGTGGAATCCCGTAGCCAACAAAATTCTCAAGCAGGCCTGGCCAGAAAATGTACATATCCAAGTCTTTGCAGATGAATTTGTACTGGTTATCGAAGCGGGCAGAAACAAATAGCCTGGAAAGAGAAACTAAACTTGCTATTAGCTATTGCATAGCCAAATTTAACTCCTGGTGCTCACATAATCAACTTTCTATCTCCACGGAAAATCAACCCATATTTTATTCGGCAAAATGGCGAAAGGCCCCAGAATCACATGGAATGGAGACATCATCAAGAGAACCAAATCCTTTAAATATCTAGGAGTCCATGTTGATGACCAATTAAACTGGCTGGAATACATAGAAAGACAAGATTAAAAGGCCATTAAAATGCATCAAACCCTCAAAAGAAGGCAGCACATGGAGAATCTCTCAGAAACACAGAAAAATTCGTTATAAGACAGTAGTTGAGAGAATTCTTGCGCATGGTTCATCAGTGTGGTGTCTAAACCCAACATACAGAATGAAGAGGAAACTCCACCATTCAGATACCATATTTTCTCTATATTTCAGATGCAAACTGTACAACTCCAACAGCAGCGCTACAAACCATTCTCGGCATTCCACCCCTCCACAGGCAATTACAGTTTGAAGCTAGATTAGCGACCATATATCATCTAAAAATCCCTCTTCCGCATAATATAACAGAGATCCAATCAGAAGAGCTAGAGAAGAAAGCAACTGGATGGCCAATTCACCCTTCGCGGCATCTCAATCCCAACCAAATCTCATTCGAAGATGAAGGAATAAATTTATCTCAAATAAACAATATCAATATCTTCACAGATGGCTTAAAAACAGAATATGGAGTTAGAGCTGCGTTTTGTGTCCTGATCAATGATTCCTGGTCCTACCACTGGTCTTCCAAATTGAATGACAACAATACTGTTTTTCAAGCTGAACTCACCGCACTTCATGAAGCAGTAAAATATGCATCTCAGTTTTCAAACAACAGCACTTTTAAAATACATGTCGGGAATAGAACTAGTATCATGGCATCTTCTAATCCAAAGAGTATAAACCAAACAGCAAGAGAAATTTTTAGTGCCCTGCTTTCACAACCAACAGTAAAAGTCTCATGGGTTAACGCCCATGCATGCAATATAAGCAACAAAAAAGCGGATCAACTGGCGAAGAACGCAGTGTGAAATGGGCAATTTTATACGCAAACAAAGCTTCCTAAACTACATATAAAAGTCCTCCTCCGGAAAGACATGTTAGAGGAATGGCAAGGATATTGGAGCAATGGTGTCACAGACCGAAAAGTGTTTAATATCCTGTCTTCAGTCAACCTATATCCCACTAACTGGATCAGAGAGGATATTATTTTCTTCTCAGAACACGGTCCTTTTCCTGCCTACTTCGAAACGTTCAATCTGTCTGAGAGTGACCAGTGCAGTTGTAGTGGGATTGGCACCTCAATCCATTATGCTATTCACAATCTCTTAGCATATGAAAAAACCATCACCAAGCCATGAACAAGAATGGCTGAAAAGAGTCGCTAGCAACTTCCTTTTCAAACAAAAAATCCACAGTATAATCAAATTTATAAGTGAAAATAGAGATATATTCTTGCTTCCATAGTTCTGAATATCAAGTTTCATACCAAGAAAGACTAAGGGAAAAAAAACAAGTGCCGTAGTCTCCTATCATACATTTCAATCAAACAGAGATTCTCTTCATTCCTATGAACCAAATTATTTTCCATTTGATTTTTTTAACTGCATCCTGATATACTATATCATAAGTGAACACAAAATATATGTATATTTTCACACATTTTATCTCTCAGCATGTTATTATTTCAAATTTTATTTCTAAGTTGAAAAATTTTGTAAACGGTTTCATCTTAATATAATTTCTTATATGCTTGTAAATTATGTAAATAGTTGTGTTTTTTTTTTCATTTTTTCTGCTGTAAATATTTTGTTACTTAAATAAAATTCCCGTAACATGCCCACCAAACCGTTCAGTGACCAGAATGGTCACGGTTAAGGGGGTATGAGACAGTGTTCTGTTCTGTAATCAGTAAAATGCCCCTTATTAAATTAAAAATATACGAATCTAAGTTTAAATATAAATTATTAAACAAAAATTTTGACTAAACTTAAAATATTAACTAAACTTTAAAAATCATATTTTGAAGGTACAAATGTTTTCAGTTTCCTAAAGATAGTTGCAGTAAAAAAATATCAACAGAAGTGAATCCGCTACAACTAAGAGTCGTTGTATCACGTGAAATAATTCAGATGTTTTTCTGTTTTCCGCCTGGTAGGAAGCAAATTTCTTTAACTTTACTCACGTCTTGAAATCCTTTTTGAAATCATTTGATATGAAATACGGATATGTGCTTCCTGGGGAGAAAAAAAGAGATTTCAAACTGCCATTGTCATATTTGGCGACACAGGAAGATATCTGGTAATTATTTTAGCTCTTTTTTGGATGATCGGCTTCGGAGTCACTCTATGGAAAATGGATTCAACTTATTGAAAACCCATATCTAAACAGTCGAAACATCTTTAAAGATTATTAGAATGGGCAAAAGCTTGCTTCTTTAAAAATAAAGTCATTGAGAAGAACATATAACTGAAGTCCAGAGTCACATTTCTGGCAGCGTTGAGGCTTGGATAAATAATAAAAGACACAACACAATTTCAAAATCGAGCAACAGAATTGCTTTACTCTTTTCTTTTATTTTCACAGCTCAAT
>JAPMOR010061756.1:135278-156899 GCA_026543865.1 Argiope aurantia | reverse complement strand
TATTTATGAAATATTGTACAACCACCGATTTTCAATATCAAAGATAGATAGATGGAAATAAAATGGATATTTTTATGTTAATCTTTTTTTTTCGTAATAAACTTTTAACTTTTTAAAATGAACAAAAATTAAATGACACGAGTGTGCTTGCGAGTTTCAGATTTTCTGTGTCGTGCAGCGCTTGAAACTCTTTCACCTGATTCGTTGCTTTTGCATGAGGTTGCATTGGATTGGATAGTAACAATGTCTTCTGGCATTTCTTCTGTCGTCCCATAATTCCACTGTTTACTCCAAGAAATTAAAAATAAGATGAAGAGAAAACACAGAAGACGGTATAGAAACATCCTAGATTTCAGACATGATGTCAAACGGCCACATTTGCTTCACTGTACAGCAACAGGAGCTAAATTTTGTCGTAATATAATCGGTCAAATGTATGTTCAATCTAAGATGGACTTGCGCCACTTTAAAAATAAACATGTTTTCAATACTGTTAAGAGCTAAAACTTCCATCTCCCAAATATTAGAATCTAATTTTTTTTACTATAAATTTTTTACACATAAAAACAATATAATAGGTTTTATCTATAATTATCATTATCTCCATTTTTTTCAAAAATGCACCTGCCCCACTTTCAAAATAAACGGTTCATATATTAAATGAAGCATTTATAACAAGCAATTTATTTCTGGAATAAAATCATAAGCTTCTTTTAATTTCACTCATATTTTATTTTAATATTTAGTTCTCATTGTGAGCATAAACTGCCTTGTACTTATAAAATCTAGGATGCAATAAAATTTTGTTGTCACAAAAAATACAAAATTTTGAATGAATGCAAAATTTAATTCATTATATACCAAACCAAACTCCAATAAATAAAAATATTTCACTTTTATCATAGAATTTTCCTATGAATTTTCTATCGAATTTTCCTTCCATATATTCTTCAAATTTAAATTATGTTCTTAAAAACTAATGACTCAATATTTTTAGTTCATGAAATAACATTGCTACTAAATATCGTAAATATTTCTAAAATCTTTAAATTTTTGTATATAATTTAAAATAAAAATCAACTAATTGCAAGATAAAGCGTTTTCAAAAATGTCTATCCAATAAAAGTAATACAAAATCTAAAATATATAAAGAAAGCTATGTCGTAAAAATGGGCCTAGTTTTCTTTCTTAGTTGCTATACTAAAATTAAATTTTTCTCTCTGACTTATAAATCAACTTCCTACTATAAAGCCATACTTGATAAAATAAAAACGTTAGAGAAAGGATCGCTGTGGAATAAAAAGTTCAAGAAATTAAAGGATAAACTTATCTTCTCCTCATAAAAAGAGCAATTTCCCATTCATTAAAGGACAAATAAATCAAAGCAGATTCCCTTTGAAAAACATTAAAACTGCTTCATTAACTTCACAAAGTAAGCAGCTTAATTGTTTCTGCAAAATAAACTTTCAAATTAATGCGTACTTTCTCAGGAAGAATTTTAATTAATTGCTTTAAATAGATATATTTCCTTTTTCTACAAAAGAAAAACAATAACTGCGACTTCATTTCGATGAAAACTGACTGCTTGGGATTCTTTT
The DNA here is from genome assembly GCA_026543865.1 of Argiope aurantia. Taxonomy (NCBI): domain Eukaryota; kingdom Metazoa; phylum Arthropoda; class Arachnida; order Araneae; family Araneidae; genus Argiope; species Argiope aurantia. The sequence continues at coordinate 155,301 of JAPMOR010061756.1, read as the reverse complement.
CATTTTAAATTCAGAAATATTGAAATAGGAAAGAACAATTTTGCCCTTTGATAGTTCTTTAGCCATTTTCATCTTATAATTTATTGATTTCCAATCTCTTTTGTCTTTCAAAACGTTAAATTCAGTTTCCACTTTCTTCGACTCTCAGCTTCTGGGAACTGATTTAAAAAAAGAAGAAAAAAAACATCAATTTATTTCAGAGGCAGAAGGAGCAGAATTTAGAACATCTTACATTTTATGAGGGAAAATAATTAATATTTGTGAATAAACTTTTTTAGAATCCTGAAGAAAAATTTGAACAGTTATTTATCGTCTGATAAGGAATATTTGAATTATTTTAGCCAATGTATGTTTTCATTTTTATAGGAAAAAAAGTCCTTTAGAAATTAATTCATCTTCAAAAATCCTTTTTTTTCTCATAATCATGGAATAAATAAAGATTGTTGATCAATTAAAGAAGTACTAATAATAAAATATTTGTTCTAATATCCTGCTAGAATACTAAGAAAAATTTTATTCTTAACAATTTCTAATTTTTTAATAATTTTTCATACATACAGAATAAAATTTCAAAATAACTTAATTATTTCATATTTAATCTATTAATTTTAATGCAATAGTTTTGATTTAATTAATTTTTTGTTTGAAATAAATTTTCTTTAAATAAACTATTATTTTTAAACTTGAACTTGAATTTAAAAACTTGAAAGGTTATGCTATTTTTCTTCTGATAATTAAGATTTGAATTATTTTAGACATCGCTTTTCTATAAAAAATTAAGAAGTCCTTAATAAATTATTTTATCTTCAAAATTCTCGTTTATTTTGATCATGGAATAAATAAAGATTTCTAGACCAACATAGAAAAGATAATAATAGAATGCATATTCTAATATACTACATGATTTTTTTACAAATATATATTTCATTCTTTGCCATTTCTGATTCTTTTAAAAAATTTCCAATTATAATATGCCAAAAAAATTTCAGAAAAATTTTAATCTAAATTCGATTAAAGATATTGAATTTGGAACAAGAAATTTGATTCATCTGATTTTTTTTTGATTAAATGTTATAATTTTCAATTCATTCTAATGATCCATTCTAAGCAAATGCTAGTGGATGATATATCCATTTTCAGTTTATGTATTATAAAAAAATAATGAAATAAAAACATAAGTATTTATAAATGTAAGTATTTCTATATCTTTGTAAAGATATAGCTGAAAATGTTTCAAATTCAATTTTGAAAATGTTGTTTCAATTTTTGTAACCATTTTATATTATGTATTTCAAATTTTATACTAGAAGCCCAAAAAAGTTGTACATTCCCTACATACTTTTTGAAGCGCATTTTAACCGAAACAAATATAATTCATACACCATTTTGTAAATAGTTCTTTTTTACTGAAAATGTTCTTCTTTTGTAGTTGTATTAATTCAACAACAGTTGTAGAAAACCAATAATACTTTAGGAATTTTTAGAATACTCTACGAAATGCTTTAAGAAGAATGTTGTTTAATTAGCCTGTAGATTCAGCATTTGAAATACTACACTAGTTCTTTATATAGATTATTGATGGAAGAAATAGGGAATTGCTTTCTGCTTCTTTCACATCTGTTTGAAAATAGAATTTCTTTGAACTTTAGGGGTTTGGTTTCAGTAGTGATTTCAGTTCTTGCCTTTACTCGTTCTGAGTAATTATCAACATGCAAATATGATTGAAATAGGGCAATTGAATCATCTCTTTTCAATGTGAAAATGTGAAATGCTCCTCTTTTCCTACTCCCCTCCTCCATTCCCAAAATGAAACAATTTTTACGAAGTCGAATGTCAGCTATCTTGTCAACCTAGAAGCATAGTAGTTCATTATGGGAAGATCATCGCTATTTTTACTACTAATAAAGAAGAATGTGAATATGTTTTTGGTGCTCTAAATGTCAGACCGCACTAACATGGCACATATGTAATTTGAAGGATGGTTAGATGCATCTAGGAGTTTTTTAATTTTTAGTACAATTTTTATTAATTAAAAATTAATTGGAGATTTAACGTTTTCCTTCCCCCCCCCCCAATTTCTTTTCCCAACTATTATTAACAAAAATTAATTATTTTATTTTTTTTAAATATTTAAAAAAACATAATTTTAATGATAGCAATTTTAATGATTTGTTTAAAAGCCTTTTTTGCTTCTTTTCTAGCCACATACTACCCCGTTTCCTTGAAATTCACATCATTTTCGTTGTTTCATGAAATATTTAATCACCTGGTTTACATCAATTGTAGAAAATTAGAGAAGAAGGGTTATGTTTAATATCTGTGTTGTGTGTAGGACCAATAAAAAAAAGAGACACTTCAGTACTGGGAAAGTTAGAAGATAAAAGAACCGGATGTTTATATTTTTAATCTTTCTATGATCACCTGGCATTAGTCACCATATGAACAATTCCTGTACACGACAAATAGAATCCAAGTAAGATAATTAAATTTACATGACTTTAATGTCTGACAGTTTGGCGATGTAACAGACATCAATTTCTATCTTCACGATTTATCTGAAATCTAATAAAAACTAATATTTCCGGAAATGTGTAGTCGCTTTAGACGCTTAAAACTAGTATATAATAATTCTATCATCTATTGCTTATTATAATTCTCTTATTTATTTTCGAGATGTCCATTTTATCAATACGGTTATTGGTAAGATTTTGCATAATAGGCCGTCAATGTTCGAAATTATTTTTGTGAAAAATATGAATATAAAATAAGTCTGCTTAAAATAAATAATAATATAAATATTTTACATGAAGTTTTATACTATGAAATATAATTACTCAAAGCGAAAAAAATTATACATCTTCAGAGCACAGTTAAACTGCCGAAATTACATTTTTTAAAGCCTGAAATAATCTACAAACATATAATAACAACTTGAAAATTTACATCCTAGAAATATTAGTGAAATATGAGTTTTACTTTCCTTGACTTCTGTTTCAATTTATATACATAACAGAAACATATTTCAAAGATATATTCTACTTTCTCAAAATGATCGATATTTCTATCTTTCTAAATACAAGACCAAATGTCAGTAAGAAAAACTTTCCAATATTTATTATTCATTTTTAATCCCAGATATTCAGTAAACAGAAAAAAAATTGATACAGCTTTGCTAAATGGAAACATCGTAAACAACTTTCAGATTAACTCATACTACTATCTGTTCTCTTTCTGTAATACTTTTAAGAAATTCTCCAATGACGAAAGCATGAAACAGAAAAACAGAAAAGATGAACAATGTTTCGGTGAAATCCATTTCTTGCGGTAATGCCCGGGAACGAGAAATATAAGCTTCCGCAGAGTTGCGCCACAAGGATTCTACCAATTATGTTTTATCCTCTCTGCTGTAACTCCAAGACATATTTCTTTCAGATTTCTTGCTTGCTGCCCATAGCAACAGTCTGTCAACTATTAGGGTTAGTCTGACAATCGTCCGGAACTTTACTCAACGTCAAAAGTATTTTAAGGAAAATTATTTAATAAAAGGAAGTAGGGTTTTGTAAATGGTTCCTTAAACCAGGTCCTAAATACTTTAGCATATTTATTTTTATTTAGATTTTTTTTAAAGATAAAGATGTTTTGTAGATTGCGCTTATTTAAAAAAGTCGAATTTGTCTGATTTATTTTATCCATTATTCAAATATCTGAATAGTGTTCTTTATAAAATCTACTGAATTTATATCTATATTAATTCTTTTAGAAATTGCATTTTTTTATGTTTGCATATTTTAAGTTCTTGCTGCTATATTGCGCCTTTATAATTCTATTTTGTTAATTTTAAATTTCGTTAACATGTTCTAATGAAATTTAATTACCTTAAAAAATCATTCGTTTTATAAATTTAATTGTCATACATGTTTTTTGTTCAAATTTGGCAAAATGCCGTTTTCAATAAATGCTGCGTTTCTTGAGTTATCTATGAATTTAAAAAAATATGTTCATAAGGAGAAAAAGAATTTCAACATTGAAACTGAGCAACATTACAACATAAAAAACATGAAAATTAATTCATTTTTTATGCATGTATGTGTGTAGCAAATTATTTAGTATGTGCATTCAGTCCTTAATAATCCCCTAATAAGAAAAGCAATTTCCCATTAATTAAAGTACAAAAATAAATCAATGTAAACTCTCCTTGAAAAACTTTGCAACTGCTTCATCAACTACACAAAGCAAGCAGCTTAATTTTTTCCGCAAAATAAACTTTTAAATTAATGCATCCTTAGTCAGGAAGAATTTTAATTCTTCGCTTTAAATAGATATATTTCTTTTTTTTTTACAAAAGAAAAGTAATAATTGCGCCTTTATTTCAAGGAAAACTGACTGCTTGTGATTCTTTTCATTTTAAATTCAGAAATATTGAAATACGAAAGAACAATTTTGCACTTTGATAGTTCTTTAGCCAGTTTCTTCTCAGAATTTATTAATTTTCGATCTTTTTTGTCTTTTCAGAACTTTAAATTCAGTTTTCAATTTCTTCAAAGCACAATGTCTGGGAACTGATAAAGAAATCTCACCAATTTATTTCTGAGGGTGAGAGGTAAGAATTTAGAGCATTGTTTAATTTTATGAGGATGAAAACTCAAATTTGCTAATAAACTTTTTTTTTAATCTGAAGAAAATTTGAACAGTTATTTATCTTTTAATAATCAGAATCTGGACTATTTCAGAGATCGCCTGTTTTCATTTTACTAGAATATTTTTAAATATTTTATCAATTATTTTATCACCAAAAATCTTTTTTCCCTCTATTCATGGAATTAATGAATAGTTTTGAACAAATATAGAAAAACTAATATAGAATACATATTCTAATTTACTACAAGAATTTTTTGAAAAAATAAATTTCATTATTAACAATTTCTGGTTTTATTCAACAATTCTGCATAGATACAAAATAAAGCAACATAAAAACAATGTTGGAAATCCATTAAAGCTCTTAATTTTGGTACAATTATTTTGATTTAATTGATTTTTTTGATTGAAACAAACTATTTTTTCCAAAACGTGAAGAACCACTCGAAAGGCTGTATTATTTTTCTTATGATAATTAGGATTTGAATTATGTTAGACATCGGACGTTTTCGCTTTTCTCGAAAAAAAGGGGGGGGGGCTTTATAAACTATTTTATCTCCATAAATATTTTTCTTTTAATCATGGAAAAAAATAAAGATTTCTAGACAAACAAAGAAAAGGTAATGATAGAATACATATTCTAATATACAGCAAGAATTTTTTTTATAAAAAATTGATTTTATTCTTAACCCTTTCTAATTTTTTTTTCGAAAACTTTAGAATAACTTTATTGGAAATTATATTAAAAATATTTAAGTTGATTGAAAGATTTTGATTCAATTGATTTTTATTTTGATGGGCAGAAATAATTTTAAATTGATTCCAATTATTTATTCTTTGAAAAGTTTCATAGATCGTATATCCATTTTCAGATTTTGAAAAATGAATGAAATAAACATATGTATAAATGAATTATTTTTTTATCTTTGTAAAATTATGGGGGGAAATGTTCCATAATCAGTAACTTTCAAAATTAACTGGAAAAAAAAAGAATTTTCAAATTTTTCTGATGTGTTTCTAAACATTTAGAAAATCAAATAGAAACTAGTAGATAGAATAGCAGTCATAACAAGGATTCAAAATTAATGGCAATGCAATTTACTAGAAATTTTTTTGAATTTTTCTGAATTTCGCTAAATGCAAGAATTCATAATTAGAGTATCTTTATAACTCACCCAAAATTTCCAATAACTTCTAGAAATTATTTTGGCGGCGAAACATTTGAAATATCTGTAAACCAATTGAGGAATAAATAATACTAAATACTTATAAAACGTTGCAAGAATATGCAAATAAATATTTTTATATTTATTTTTCATTATCAAAAATTATCGATAGAGATTTTTTTTTTCTTAAGTTAAATTCTTTTCTGAAAAAATTATTAAGAAGAGCGATTTTTTTTATTCAGCAAAAGAGAAAAAAAAGCGATAAGCGAATCTGATAAATGATGTTTTAAATCATTTTTTCTTTTAGATCATTTTTTTTTCGAAAAAAAAATGCTTTTCTTTTAAAAACAAGATTTGTTTTTTTATTCAAATCAATTCCAGATTGTTTATCTTTGTAACCATTTTATATAATGTATTTCAAATTTTACACTAGGAGCCCACAAATTTGTGCATTCTCTAAATCCTTTTTGAAGCGCATTTTAACCGAAACACATATAATTCAAACATCATTTTGTAAATGTTTCTTTTTTACTAAAAATGTTCTTCTTTTGCAGTTGTATTAATACGACAACAATGGTAGAAAATTGAATAAATGTTAGAAATTTTTAGAATATGTTAAAGAAATGCTTTAAGAAGAATGTTGTTTAATTATCCTTATATTGAGCATTTGAAATACTAAACTATATACAGGTTATTGATGGAAGAAATGGGAAATTGCTTTCTGTTTCTATCATATTCAATGGAAAATAGAATTTGTCTTGTGCTTTAAGGGCTTGATTTCAGTTAGGTTTTCTATTCTTACCTTTACTCATTCTCAATAAATCTCAGCATGCAAATGTGATTGGAACAGGGTAGTTGAATCAGCTCTTTTCAGTGTGATCAGATGACAACATGTTGATTTCGTAAAACAATGAAATCCTGCTAATCGTCCCTCTTCATAAAGTGGCTATCGAGATAACATCGTGAGATATTAGACAGATCAAATTCGATCCGTTATAAAACGTATAGTATTCTTTTTTACAGACCTCTTACCATTCTCGTACTTTACCCCTACTCACAAAACGAGCCAATCATTATAAAATCGAGTGTCTGATATCTTATCAGTCTACAAACGTATTAGTGGATTAGCGAAACATCCATAATTCTGCTACTAATAAAGATGAATGTGTGTGTGTGTTCTTGGTATTCTACATTTCAAACCGTTTGACCACAACTACCAAACTTGACTCATATATATAATTTCAAGAATGGTAATGTACATCTCAGAACTATTTTTTTTTAAATTTTAGTTAGAATTTTATTTAATTAAAAATTAATTAACTTTCAAACATATTACTGTACAAAATTAAGTTTCATGCCGTTTCAAATTTTTTTAAAAAAATTCTTTTTAAAGACAGTAATTCAATCGTCACGAGAAATGTTCTATGTTTAGGATTAATTGAATAATTTTGGTTTCCTTAATTTCTAACAACATGCAATATTAATGAACTGCAATTGAAACATTTTTCATTGTTTTATGAAATATTTAATCACCTGATTAAAATCGATTATTTAAAATTAGCGAAGAAGGATTCTTTTGCAATATTCTATTGCAAATATTTATATTGTTTGCAAGACCAATAAAAAATTGATGTTACAGTATTGGATAAGTTAGAAGGTAAATGATCCAGATATTTACATTTTTAATAGTGCTATGATGTCTTGGAAATAATCACTATTAAAACAGTTCACGTACAAAATAAATATAATTGAAATAAAATATTCCATTTTACACGGCTTAAGATCTGAAATTTCGTGGAATAATTTGCATGAATTTGTATCTAACCGATTTATCCAAAATCTAATCAAACCAATATACTTGACAAGTATAAAACCAATAAGATTATTATAAACAAGTCGCCAGAGGTGACTTATATATAATAATTATACCGTCTAAGTCTACGTCTATTCTACTTCTATTGCTTATTGTTCTTACCGTCTATTGTTATTTATCTTTAAGATGTTCTCTTCCATTAATGGTTAACTGGAGGAGCATGTATAATAGACCAGTTAACATTGGAAAATGCTTTTGTGGAATATAAGGATATAAAATTTAACTACAATTCTTAAAAGAAGCGAGAGGTGCTATGAAACATATTTCTCATAGTGACAAAATTATTAAAAATATATTTAGCATCTTCAGAGCAAAGTTGAACATTCGCAATTAATTTTTAAAAACCTTTCTTAACAAATACAAACTTATCATAATAACTTGGAGACTTTATTTTAGAAATATCACATTAAAATATGAGCTTTACTTTCCTTAATTTATATTTTTATCTTTCAAAATGCAACACCAGATGTCAGTGTGAAATGTTATAATTATTTATTATTCACTTTTAAGCCTAGATATACAGTAAATCAAACAGAAATTGATAGCTTTGCTAAATGGAAACAACGTAAACAACTTTCAGATTAACGAAAACATTTCTCTTCTCTCTGAGCAATACTTTTAAGAAATTCTCCAATGATGAAAGCCTGAAACAGAAAAACAAAATGATGAAAACTATTTCTGTGAAATCCATTTCTTGTGGTAATACCCGGGACCATGGAATATAAGCTTCCGGAGAGTTGAGCCACAAGGATTCTACCAATTATGTTTAATCGTCTACGCTGTAATTCCAGGAAACATTTTCGTTCAGATTTCTTATTGGCAGCCCATAGCAACAGTCTGTCAGCCAATAGAGTAAAGATAGGGAAAACAGACAAATGTCCGGAATTTCTTTACTTAGCGTCAAACAGGAATTTTAGCAAAATTATTTAAAAGATGGAAATTCAGTGATCTGAATTTTTCTTTAAATCAGACCCTAAATACTTTAGTATATTTATTTATTTAAATTTTTTTAAATTAACGATGTTCTGTATGTTGCGATTACAGAATTTTATTTTGGTCTGAATTTTTTATTTATTATTTATAATATCTGAATAGGGTTTTTTATAAATTCGTCTGAAATTTATATTTTCTTTTTCAGAAATTACATTTTAATATTTTTATTATGTTATAATTGAAATTCCTACAACTGAATTACGTTCTTAGCATGTTTTTTTCTTCTTATTCTTAATTGCATTAACGTCTTCTTAAAGAAATTTTATTTTCATAAACAAAATTCTTTCTTCTTATAAATTTAATTGCAATACATATTGTTTTATTGAAATTTTACAAAATGAGTTTTCAATATATTCTGCCTTTCTTGAGATGCAGATAAAGTTATCTGTCAATTTTTTTAAAAAAATTATTATTTTAACGCGTATAGTGTGAAAAATAATTTAAAAATTTAATTTTATTTATCAATTGAACACAGCACTTATTGTACAAAGACACAGATTATTTCTTATTTCAATGACTGGATAGTACATTTTTTAAGTCATTTGCAAACTTTTGAAGAAATTGTTTTATTAATTTTTAAATTAAAATGTTTTTTAATTGTGCCACATTTTAACGAAAAAATGAATATATCTTCCATTTTTTATAAAACTCCTGACTTTTAATTATTTTTGTTTCAGAGGGAATTTTAAATTTATTTAATGCAAACACTCAAAATTTTAACTATTTTATAACTTTTTTCCAAAAAAAACCCATTCCAAATATATTCAAGTAGTTCGTCAGAATAAATGTTTTGAAAAATTCAATTCAAACTTGTAAAACAATCTCTGAACGTTTAATCCTCATTGTCTACAATGCTTCTAGACCGAAATACTTCCACATGCTTTATGTTTCCTAGGAGCAAACGAAACAAGTGATTCAAAGAATTTATTAAAATTCCTGAGTATTTCCAAGGCAGTTTCCTTCTGAATCATGATTGCTAAGAAAATCAAAAAATGAAAATAAAAATAAACATTAAAGTAATCATCTAATGCAGCAAAAATGCTTAAATTTTTCCTTCTAATACATGATAATTATCCGATGCTCTTATATTACAATAATTTATCGATGTCTTTTTTTCATCTCATATTATAGATGCTTGAAAATGAATGAATAAATAAATTTAATTCTCATCCGAAATATTTGAAGAAAATCATGGTGATGAATATAAATGTTTTCATTGTTTCCTTTTAATGTCATGTGACAATTGGGAGTGCGTGCTTGTGTGTCTGTGTGTTGGCCAGCAAAATCATTCGATATAGAGTACCAAACTTGGCATATATATAAATTTTGTACAAGGGGCTGAGCCGACTTCGGGCCACAGTAAAATCCCTAAAAAGGAGAAAAATCTCTATAAAGAGAAAATACAGCCCTTACCAATCCGATGGGGAATTCCTTCAATCTAAATAAAAACATGTCCTATTGAATATGAAATCGATAAAAAGACGGTAATAATAATTAAAAACACACCTTGAATTATTACTTGCATGAGTTTGTTGTTTTCATACGATGTCCAGTATTTATAAAATACATATTTTGATGTATTAAATAATTAAAAATCGAAAGCAATAAATATTTAAAACACGCAAGAAGAGAAATGTGTAAATGACATAGGGGAGGATGATGTGTAAGAGTGGTCGTGAAAATAAAATAAGGTCATTATTGTAAAATATGCATCAAAATTTCGACTTGACCCTAACGCTTATTTATTGATGCACACTCTTATTTCTCCCAAACTGAAATCATATTTGAATGCCAATGTAGACCGCCGTAATGCAAACTTACCCTGTATCAGGGTACAGCAATACTCCACAGAAAATCAAAAACTTTTACAAACCATCAAACATCTTCACTTTTAATAACAATAATATAAAATTTATAAATATGAGCAAAAACTATGCAGAAAAAATGGGTCTACCTACAGTTAATCTAAAATTAAATTTATCTCTTTGACTTATAAATCAATTTTGTACTATAATGTTATATTTGTTATAATAAAAATCCAGAAAATGCAAGAATGAGCTTATCGATCCCTCATAAAAAAAAGCATTTTCCTATTCATTAAAGTACAAAAATATATCAAAGTAGATTCTCTTTGAAAAACTTTAAAACTGCCTCATTAACTATACAAAGCAAGCAGCTGAATTGTTTCAGCAAAGTAAATGTTCAAACTAATACATCTTAGTCAGGAAGAATTTTAATTAATCACATAAAACAAGTATATTTACCCTTTTTATACAAAAGAAAAACAATAATTGCGTCTTCATTTCAAGGAAACTGACTACTTGGGATTACTTTTTTTTTAATTTAAAAGTACTGAAATAAGAAAGAACAATTTTGTACTTTGATGGTTCTTTAACCATTTTCTTCTCAGATTTTATTGATTATCGATCCCTTTTTGTATTTTCAGAAAGTTAAATTCAGTTTCCAATTTCTTCAACGCCCAATGCCCGGGAACTGATAAAAAACTCACCAGATTATTTCTGATGGTGAGCGGGCAGAATTTAGTACATTCTTTCATTTTACGAGGGGGGGGGAAAATGATATTTATAAATAAACTATTGTTTTTATAACCTGAAGGACAGTTTGAAAGGTTATTTTTCTTCAGATAGTCAGGATCTAAATTATTTTCGACATCAGAGGTTTTCATTTTTCGAGAAAAGAAAAAGGGAGGAAGTGATTTATAAATTATTTTATCTTCAAATATTTTTTTTTATTAATCATTTAACAAATAAGGATTTCTGGACCAACAAAGAAACTGAAATGCTACAATACATATTCTAATATACTACAAGAATTTTAAAAATATATAATGGCTTTATTCTTAACAATTTCTGTTTTTTTTTTCAATAATTTTCAATCATAAAATTTCAGAATTACTTTATTAGAAATTCTATTGAATTTGATTCAATGATTTTGATTTTCTTGATTTTTTGATTGACTGGTATGACTCTCAAATCAATCTTTGAAAATTTTGAGAGATCTTATATCCATCTTCAATTTATGTATAATGTGAAAGGAATGAAAATAAAACATTTGTGTAAATGTAAGTATTTCTGTATCATTATAAAACAATAGCTGAAAATGCTGCATGCTGAATAATTTTTAAAAATTAACTGAAAAAATGCTTTAAAAATTTTTATTTTATACTTCTATAAATTTATATAGTAAGAATTTTATAAAATAAAATAGAAACTGCAATGGAATTTTTTTATCCTTTCTGAATTCCGTTAAATGTAATTCCTAATTTGAGCATATTTAAAGCTCTCCAATTTTTATGTCATACTTCTTGTGAGTTTCTATAGTAAATATTTAAAAAAAAATAAAAGCTAGGAGAAAGAATAAAATTCACGACAGGGATTCAACAATAATATCTAAGAAATGAACTATAGAAACATTTGACCCTTTCTTAATTCATTATGAAGAATTAAAAACTATTCCTTTCTTAATCCAATGCAACCATTAAAAAAATCACCCAAAATTTAAAACTCGCTAAAATTTCGAACAACTTCAAGAGATTATTTTGGTGGCGGAACATTTGAAATACTTACAAATGAACTTAAGAATCAAATATAATAAAATTTTAAAAAATGTTGCATGAATATGCAAATAAATATTTCATTTATATTTATTTTCCTTTCTTGAAAATTATCTGTAGAGAATTTTTTCTTAAATTAAATTCTTTTCTAAAGTAACAAACGTAAAAAGTAACAAAAAAATGATGTTTTAAATCGTTTTTCCACTTCGATTGCTTTGTCTAAAAAGATTGTGTACCATTCAAAAACAGTATTTGTATTCTTATTCAATTCTGGGTGATTTGTTTTTGTTACCATCTTAAATAATGTATTTCAAATTTTACATTAGAAATCGAAATGTTGTAAATTCTCTACATTCTTTTTGAAGCGCATTTTAACCGAAACAAATGTAATTCACAAATCATTTTGAAATTACTTCTATTTCACTAAATATTTTCTTTTTTGCAATTGTTTTAATACAACAACAGTGGTAGCAAATTGATTAAAGTTTTGGATTTTTTAGAAGGCTCTCGAAAAGCTTTAAGAAGAATGTTATTTACTTAGCCTTTAGATTGAGCATTTGAAACACTAAACTAGTCTATATACAGGTTAGTGATGGGAGAAATAGTAAAATGCTTTAGGTTTCTTTCATATTCAATAGAAAATAGAATTTCCCTTGGACTTTAGGGGTTTGATTTCAGTAGGGTTTTCTGTTTTTGCCTTAATTCATTCTCAATAATTATTATCATGCAAATATTATTGAAAATAGGCAGTTGTATCTCCTCTTTTTAATGTGATCACATTAATTATTATTATAATTATAATTATTATTATAATGTGATCATATTATTTAATCTGTTAAATGGTCATGTTTGTATCTCATGATACCTTGGCTATGGAGTTAGCATCGTGAGATATCATCAATTCTAATTCTAATTAAAAAACGTATAGCGTTATTTTTTACAATCTTGTTATCATTCTGTGAAATGCTCCCATTTTTGTACTCCTCACCCACTTACAAAATGAACCAATCTTTATGAAGTTGAATGTCAGCCTAGAATCATAGTAGTGGATTAGGGGAAGATCATTGCTATTTCTACTACTAATAAAAAAGAATGAATATGTGTTTGGTGCTCAAAATGTCAGACCGTTTGATCTACAGCTACCAAATATGGCCTATACATAATTTAGAGAATAGTAGAGTGCATCTCTGAGCTAGTTTTTTAATTGTTATTAAAATTTTAAATTTTTTTGCTTAATTTTTAATAACATACTACACTATTGTCCTGAGCTTAAGACTGTTTTCATTGTTTCATAAAATATTTAATCATCTGAATTATTTCTATTGTTGCGAATTATTGAAAAAGCATTCTATTTAATATATGTGATATCTGTGCAGTTTGCAAGACGTGAAACTACAGTGCTATAAAAGTACTGTAACTTTACTAGAAGATAAATGATAATTTTTAGCTGTGTTTTGAAGTCCAGAAGTAGAATATATTAAAGTAGTTCATGTACACAATAATTAAGACAACTAAATATACACTGCTTAAATGTCTCACAATTTGGTGGAATACTCTACATGAGTTTATATCTAATTGAAATTATCTTAAATCTAATAAAACTTATATTCCGGGTAAAACAAATAGTTGCATGAGACCATAATATGCAATAGTTCTATTGCTTATTATAGTCCTGTTATTTATTTTCTTGATTTTCTCTTATTGGTTAACTGGAAGAGGATGCATAATAGGGCAATAATCGTTGGAAATTGTGTGTTTTTTTTAATATAAGAATATAAATTTTGACTGAAATTCTTGAAATATGTTATAATATAAAGAATGTCCAGGAGGTTCTATACTATATGTTACAAGATAAATTAACCGGTATTTACATTTTAAATAGAGCCATGATGACCTATCACTGGTCTCCATAAGAACAATTCATGTACAAAACAGATAGAACTTAAGTAAGATAATTAAAGCTACACTGCTTTAATGTCTGCTAATTTAGCGGAATCATGAACATCAATTTCTATCTTATTGATTTGTATGAATTCTAATAAAACTAATATTTCCGCCAAATTAAATAATCGCTTTAGACGACTAGTACATAATATTTCTATTGTCTATTGCTTATTACAGTCCTGTTATTTATCTTCGAGATGTTCTTTTTCTCGTAACTGTTAACTGTAAGATCATGTATATTAGAAACGTAAAAGCAGGAAAATGTTTTTCTGAAATATAAGAATATAAAATTTGACTGCTCTTCTTAAAATAATTGATGATATAAAGTTTTGAAAACTTTATGAAGCTTCATAAAAGCAATATGAAATCTTTATGAAAGTGTTTTGAAAGCTTTTTGATATAAAACATAATTACAAAAAGTGACAAAATTAAATATAAATAATTCGCTTAGTTAGAGCACAATTAAACAGTTGAAAGTTAGACTTTTTTTTTCAAATATGTCATGAAGATTTATATTTTTGAAATATCAGAGTGCAATATGAGCCTTACTTTCATGACTTCTGTTTTCATTGGCATTCGGAACAGAAATCCATTTGTAAAGAAATTTTCAACTTTTTCTTAGTGAGAGATACTTTTATCTTTCCGAACGCCACACCATATGTCAATAAAAACATTTTCCACTATTTAGTATTCATTTTTAAGTCCAGATATTCAGTCAACCAAAAGGAAATTGATATATCTTTCCTAAATGGAGACATCGTAAACAACTGAAAGATCAACGTATGCCATTTTCTCTTCTCTTTGAGCAAAACTTTCAAGAAATTCTCTTACAATGAAAACTTGAAACTGAAAAACAGAAAAATGAAAACAGCTTCTGTGAAATCCATTTCTTGTGGTAATGCCCGGGACGTGAAATATAAGCTTCGAGAGTTGCGCCACAAGGATTCGACCAATTATTTTTAATCCTCTCAGCAGTAATTCCAAGACATATTTCTTCCAGGTTTGTTGCTGGCTACCCATAGCAACAGTCCGTTAACCAATAGGGTGGAAGATTCGGAAACTGAAAAATGTCCGGAATGTCTTTACTCAGCGTCAAATGTATTTTAAAGGAAATAATTTAAAAGAGGGAAGTAGAATTTTCTGAATTGTTTGTGAAACCAGGCACTAAATACTTTAAGAATATTTCTCTCTCTTTTTATTTTTTTTTCCATGAAAGTATAAAGATGTTTTGTAGGTTGCAATTATGTAGAAAAGTCGACTTTGGCAGTTTTTTTTATTCATTTTTCTTAATATTTGAATTGTGTTCTTGATAAAAAGCGAGTGAATTTTGTATCTATATTCATTTTTTCAGAAATAACATTTTTTTTTTAATATTTGCAAAATTTAAGTTCTTGCTGCTACATTACGTTGTTTAAATATTATTTTTTTTAATTTTAAATTTTATTATTGTCTTCCTATGGAAATATTTCAAAAAACATTTTTTTTCATATAAATTTAATTCTTTTAGTTCAAATTTGGCAAAATGAATTTTCGATATATTTTGCCTTTTTTGAGTTTTGGTTCAAAATGATTTTATAATTGATTTAACGCTCATAATGCGAAAAAGAAATAGAAAATCCCATGTCATTTATCAATCGAACCCCAATATTTATAGTTTGGATAGGTCATTTCTTACTTCGGGGAGTATATAAAATATTTTTTGTGGCATCTGAAAAGTTTTGAAGAAATTTTTTGAATTAAATGGTTTTTAATTTGTAGCACATTTTTAAAAAAATACAATATTTATTCCAAATTTTATAAAACTCCTGGTTTTTAACTGTTTTTTTTTTTCACATTCGTTTTTTTAATCTATTTTATGTAAAAACTTCAAAAATACAACATCTTTCAAAAAAATCATCAGAAGCATATTTATATATTAAGTAAATGTAAATATTTCGAAAACTCGAATTTAAATTTATAAATTATGATCGTAAGTTTAAATCTCAATCTCTACAATACATTCAGACCAAAATACATTCAAATGCATTATGTGTTCTACGAATATAAGAAATCAATAATTCAAAAAAATTATTAAAACTCTTGATTATTTTTAAAATTTATTAATACCCCTGAGTGCGTAAGGGCAGTGTCCGTCTGAACTATGATTGCTATAAAAATATCAAAACAATAATCGAATGCAGCAAAAATGCGTAAAATTCTTCCTTCAAATACCTTATAATTTTCCCGATTCTCTTATGATTCAATTATTTATCGATGTATATTTTTCATCGCATGCTAAAAATACTTAAAAAACAAGAAATAAAAATACTCATTTTTTACCCTTAATTTTTGAATAATGTCATGGTGATAAATCTTTTGAGTAAATCGTTTGGTCTGGAATTACTAAACTTGTTGTATATATAAACTTTGTGCGAGGAGTTCGGAAAACTTTCAGTCCCAGTAAAATCGCTAAAAAAAGGAGGAGGGGATCTCTAAAACGGAAAATTACCTGTCTTCTTTATCCGATAGGGAATTTATTGAGTCTGGTAAAAAACATGGCCGACTGAATACGAAATCGGTTAACAACCGGTAGTGATAATTAAAAATGGACATGGAGTTAATTCTTATATATGTTGATATTTTTATATGATGATTCATTGTAGTCTAGAATTAATAAAATGCATGTGACGATGTATTAAATAATTAAAAAACAAATTTACTGATCATTTGGAATACGCAAAAACAGAAATGTTTGATTGACACAGGGGGAGTGATTTGTGGAAATGTGTGTAGATAAAAAATAAGATCTTTAATATAAAATGTTCGATAAAGTTTCGAAGACACCAACCAACGTTTTTTTGATGCAGGTTCTTATTTCGCAGAAATCGAAATGATATGTTGTTGTTGTTTCTTATTGCACTTGCCACGGACAAGCCCGCTGTTCGAAGACAGCCGATTCAAGCCTGAGGGCAGCGTCTCTGGTTTTTATAGTAGCGCCAACTAGGGCCAAAAGTACGATTTAGCTATTCACGCATCACTCATTCGCTTGCACAACCCCTTTTTACATTACGTCACATTCGCACATCTCACAGATAGTACAATGGAAGAACAACCATGCCCTAACCGGGACTCGAACCCGCAACGCCCAGATCGCGGGTAGACGCGGTACCCCTATGCCAGGACGCCGGCGGAATGATATGTGGTTGTCTATATAGAGCACTGTGAAGCAATCTAATCATGTATCAGAGTGCACCCATACCCAACACGCAATCGCCAATTTTTACCGACCAAGACTACACATCTTCACTTTTAATAACAATAATATAATATTTATAAATATATTCAAAAACTATACCTTAAAATTGGGCCTAGATTTCCTACTGTTAATCTAAAATTAAATTTTTCTCTTTATTTTAAATAAATTTTGTACTACAAAGCCATACTTATTGTATAATAAAAAATCTAGGAAATTCAAGAATAAATTTATCTACCCCTCTTAAAAAGAGCAATTTCCCATTCATTAAAGTGCAAAAATAAATCATAGCAGATTCTCTTTATAAAACTTCTTCATCAACTACACAAGGCAAGAAACTTAATTGCTTCCGCAAATTAAACTTTCAAATTAATGCATCTTTAACCAGGAAGAATCTTAATTAATTACATCAAATAGGTATATTCCCCCTTTTTTTACAAAAGAAAAGCAATAATTGCGTCTTCATTTTAAGGAAAACTGACTACCTAGGATTCTTTCTTTTTAGTTTAAAAGTACTGAAATAAGAAAGAACAATTTTGCACTTTGATGGTTCTTTGAATCATTTTCTTCTCAGAATTTATTGATTTCCGATCTCTTTTTACCTTTTCAGAAGGTTAGATTCACTTTCCTATTTCTTCAAAGCACAATGTCTGGAAACTGATATAGAAAGCTCATCAGTTTATTTCTGAGGGTGACAGGTTAGAATTTAGAACATTGTTTCATTTTATGAGGGTAAAAACCTGATAATTTTTTTTAAAACTGGAGAAAAGTTTGAACAGATATTTATTGTCTGATAAACAGGATCTGAACTATTTTAGACATCGGCTGACATTTTCATTTTAGACATTTTCATTTTACTAGATGAAAAAAGAGAAATACTTAATCAATTATTTTATCTTCAGAAATTTTTTCTTCTTCTAATCATAGAATAAATAAAGATTTTTATACCAATAAAGAAAAAGTAAGGATAGAATACATCTTCTAATATACTGCAAGAATTTTAAAAAAGAAATTGTTTCATTGTTATCATTTCTGATTTTATTGAACAATTCTCCATAAATAATGAAAGAGATTTCTTAATAAATGTATTGGAAAATCTATTAAAAATATTAATTTTGATACAAGATTTTGATTTAATTGATTTTTTTAATAAACTATTTTCTATTTAAAATCTAAATAAAAACTTGAAAGGTTATATTATTTTTCTCCTGATAATTAGAATCTGAATTATTTTAGGCATCTTTTCTAGAAAACAGGAGAAGTCCTTAATAAATTACTTTAAATTTTTAATTTCAAACTTATCCATAATAAATTATCAAATAATTTGTATCATTCTTAACCCTTTCTCATTTTTTAAACAATCTCCAATCATAGCATATAGAATAAAATGTATGAATAATTTTATTGGAACTTCTATTAAAAATTTGTTTTAATACAATGACTTTGATTCAATAGATTTTTTTTTCAATTGACCGATATCATTATCGTTTGGTTCTAATGACTGCACATTTTGATAGGTCCTAAATCTGTAATAATATAAAGAAGATTGAATACTATTTATTCAGTAACAAAGAAAATAAGCGATACGCGAATGTGATAAATAATGTTTTAAATCGTTTTTCCATTTAGATCATCTTTTCTATAAAAAATGCTTTCCTTTCAAAAACATTATTTGTTTTCTTATTCAAATCAATTCTGGTTTGTTTGTTTTTGTTTGTGTTTTGTATAATGTATTTCAGATTTTACACTAGAAGCCAAAAAAGTTGTACATTCACTGCATACTTTTTGAAGCGAATTTTAATCGAAACAAATATAATCCATAAATCATTTTGTAATTATTTATCTTTTACTAAGTATTTTCTTTTGCAGTTGTTTTAATACAATAATAGTGGTAGAAAATTGAATAAAGTTTAGGAATTTTTAGAAAGTTTTACGAAATCAGAAAAATGTATAAGAAGAATATAAGAATAATGTTATAATTTGCCTTTAGATTGAACATTTAAAATTCTGAATTAACTATTTATACAGGGTGGTGATATAAAAAAAATAGTGAATTGCTCTCTTTTTTTTTCATATTCAATGGAAAATAGAATTTGTTTTGTCTTTTAGTCTTTTGATTTCAATGGAGTATTATTACATTCCTGCTTTGGCTCAAATTCAAATATCAGAATGCTAATACAATTTAAATAAAGCAGTTGAATCAACTCTTTTTTCAAAATGATCAGATGACAACTTATTGATTTCGTAAATTAATGAAATCGTAATGTTCGTCTCTAGGGATACCGTTTTTATATTGTTAGTATCGTGAGATATCAGAAATTTTAATTCGATACGTTAAAAACGTTTAGCAATATTTTTTACAATCCTGTTATCATTCTGTGAAATTTTTTCCTTGTCGTGCCCTCCCCCCCCCCACTCACAAAATGAACCAATTTTTATGAAATCGAATATTAGCTATCTTGTCAGCCTAGAGTAGTAGAGGATTAGGGGAAAATCATTCTTATTTCTGCTACTAATAAAGATGAATGTGTGTGTGTGTGCGTGCGTGCGTGTGTGTGCGTGTGTGTGTGTGTGTGTGTGTGTGTGTGTGTGTGTGTGTGTGTGTG
>JAPMOR010061756.1:107644-124717 GCA_026543865.1 Argiope aurantia | reverse complement strand
GTGTGTGTGTGTGTGTGTGTGTGTCTGTGTGTGTGTGTGTGTGTGTGTGTGTGTAAATTATCTCGTAGTTTCAAAGGATTACGATTTGAAATTTTTATAAAAACAATCTAAAAAGTACAACCTTAAATAATATTCAGTGTTTAAACAATTGCAAGCGAAATTCGAAATTTTATTTTTCATTTCTTAACAGAAAACAAAGCAAATAGCCAATTATGGAAGATAGTTAGTTGTTCATATTTATGCATTTATTATCTTCATTTAATAATTTAATCCTAGATATATAAATATATATTTTTAGTAATTCTATACACAAAGACCTAATTTGTGTATATTTAAGGATATATATTTTCCTTAGTTTGGAAACGTGCCTTGAATATTTATCCTCTAATACAGCAAATCATTAATGTTGGAATTTTAATTCCAAGAATTAGTTTTGATTAAATTTTTTTGTTTCTTAAAAATATAATTAAAATGAAAATGTTTTTCCAAAGATCAAAATACTTTTTATTGTTTTATTTGTTGTAATTTTTAATTGTTGTTATCACTACAGCTCCCAACTTTTCAAACTCAATGCAGTTTTAGTTTGAATTTTTATTTTACAGATTCAAGCCTATATTATTTGAAATCACTTATTTTAAATGTTAATTAATATACTCTCCCATTACAATTACAAAGATATTTATAACATGGTAAAATTTTCAGTTTATGTTAATTAAAGCTACCTTTTGAAATTATAATTACTTGCTGTAACGTTAGAGATAATGAAATTTTATATTTCATAGTTTTAAAAATTAATTACTTTTCCGCTTTATTCCTCAAAAAATATGTAAAAAATCATGGTTTTTTTTTTTTTTTTTTTGGGGGAAACTAATAATTTGAAAATTATCATATTTTTCTTCATTTCGCATCCTATTGAGGATTACTTTTCATCAATTTTTCAAAAAAAACAAACAAATAATTTAAATCAATTTAAATTACTGGAAAAATTATTTTTTTTTGTAGAATTTAGTGTTTTACTTTAATTCTACTAATTTGTTTTCAAAGATTTTATCTGTGCACCAAAATAAGTAATCAAAAAAATGAAACTTTATTTGTAAGAAAGTATTGACCAAAAATATGAAAGAAATATTATTTTGGAAAAATATGAAGACATATTTTATTTCTTCAGAATGTTTGAAGCTTTTCATTTCACGTTTAATGTAAAACACATCCAGTGTTTACAATTAAATTCTCATTTGGTTCAAATATTAAGACTGAATGGATTTTGATGATGCAAATTCACATATTATGAAAAAAACATTTAAACAACCACTTAAATTTGTTCGTCTTATTTTGGTTTTAAGAATGATTTTTCAATATTCAGCTTTGAAAATGGCACGCTTTCCAAAATAATGACGAAAAAATTAATGTTGACCTTAAACAATATGAAACAAAAACAGAGATCAAATGAAATTTTGCAAATATGATTTGGTTCACATGTCTATATAGTTTTGTTTATGTTTGTCAATATTGATTAATTAGTTATAGCGCTGAAATTAAAACACCTTAGAGCGTATATTGTTTCTGTTACATTAAAGCATCATATGTTGAATTTATCAAAGATTTTATGGATAGAAAACACATTGTTAGTGAAAAAATCTCTTCTCAAACTACTTATGCGACAGATAACTATTATAAGTTTTAGCAAAATGCCACATTCCATTAATGAGTTCAGTTGTTATGCCTTGTAAATGTAAAATTCAGTTGCTATGCATTCAGTAAAATATCATGTTTAGCACGGTGTGGCTTTGATATACGATATTTCAATTTTACATTGACAATTTGTAGCATAATAGTTTCAAAATAAGGATATCTTGATGGAATATATAGTTATATTTAAATCATTTTTGTATAAATAAATAAAAACTCAATGAATGCTGATAATTTTTATTTATCATTTCACTATTACTGGAAATATATGTGTAAAGCCAGGATCCATTTTAATTTTTTCCATTTAACAGTCTTAAATTATACGTCAGAGAGTTGTTGGTAAAATCCATGAGGGAAAAAAAATTGAAAATATTCTTACAAATCTCTAATGCTGCTTCCAAGAATGGTTAGTTGAATCACTGGAAAGACTGTTTTACGATCAGCTCTGTTGGGTGCTGCTCAATTGCGTCAGTGATCCCTGGGCTTAGAGACAAACTTGATGACCATTTGACAACTTGGCGAAGAATTTGGCTACTTTGGCTACAAAATAGATAATACTAGAATCTTTCAGAATTTTGGCGATAAACCCAATAGGAACCGATATATGCTTGATTATTCTAGAACCTTCTCTGCCTTGCTCCGGGAATTATAAATTATTATTATTATTATCCGGGAATTTCTAAAAATTATTATTATTATTAAAGTTAAGAATTGATTTTTAAATAAATTCTAGCTTGTGAGCTATATGCGTATTACTTTTAATATTTTAATCACTGCTCGAAGCATAATTATGAGATAATAGTTGGTTAACATTTCAAACATTTTGCTTTATAATAAATTTCCAACAATTATTAGAATTGTAAATACGCATCTTATATAATTGGATGCATCCCGATATATATATAGCAGTTTTATTAATGCATTACTTTGAATAAAGGGTATTAATTAATGAACTTGGCAAAACATAACTATATACTTAGAAAATAGAGATTTCTACTTCATCCCATATCATTATACGAAATTTTAAAAAAATAACTATGTCATCAAATTCTATTCCTAAATATTATTTAAAACCATAATACAAAAGAAACTCTATCAAAATACTTTAAAAAAATAAATAAAACTGTTCTTTATTTAACACATCACTTAACAAATCCCCGGTCTGAGGCATATAATGTAACATTGTTGACAGACCAACGTAATTTCCGGGTAGTACTAACTTTCAAACAGTACGGGTCAAAATTTCATAGCATTCTGACCGTTAGTTTAGGTGTTATAGTGTCCCCAGTTTTGTAATTTTCAAGATAATGGATAAATAGGAAATTTTTGTGTTGATTAAGCACTTTTATTGATGGGGTAAAAATACTGTTGAAGCCAAACAGTGACTTGATAAGCGTTATGGGGACTCTGAATCAGGTAAATCAACTATTATTGACGTATGCTGAATTTAAACTCGTTCGTTCAAGCACCGATGATGCTAAAAGCTCTGGTCTCCCAAAATCGGCAGTTGTTCCGGATAACATAAAAAAAATGTCTACAAAATAGCTTTTAAAAGATCGTAAAATGAAGTTGCGTGAGATTGCAGACACCTTGAAGATATCAGAAGGTAGTGTCTTTACAATTTTGCATGAAAATTTGGGCATGGCAAGTTGCTTTCGAAGTGGATGCCGCGTTTGCTTACACCGGAAAAGCAAACAATGTGTCCAGGATTCAGAGCGCTGTTTGGAGCTGTTTAAACGAAATAAAAGGAATGTCTTGCGTCGGTATGTGACAATGGATGAAACATGGATCCGCCACTGCACGCCTGAATCAAAATGATCGTCAGCTGAGTGGAGAGCAGCCGATGAATATCGTCCAAAGCTACCAAAAACTCAAAAGTCGGATGGAGGATAATGGCATCTGTATTTTGGAACGCGCATGGAATTTTGTTCATAAACTACCTTAAGAAAGGCAAAACTATCAGTAGTGAATATTACATGGCATTATTGGATCAACTGAGAGCAGAAATCAAGAAAAAACGACCTCAAATGCAAAAGAGAAAAGCATTGTTTCACCAGGACGTGTCACAAGTCAATGAAAGCAATGCTTAAATTGGGTGAATTAAGCTTTAAACTGCTTCTCCACCCACCGTACTCTCCAGATTTGGCTCCCAGCGGCTACTGGCTTTTTGCAGACATGAAAAAGATGATCCAAGGAAAGAAATTTCGCTCAAATGAAGAAGTGATTGTCGAAACTGAGGCCTATTTTGAGAGCAAAGACAAATCGTTTTGCATAAAGGGTATCGAAAAGTTAAAGGAGCGTTGGAATGAATGTATCACTCTTGAAGGAGAGTATATTGATGAATAAAGTGGAATTTCTAAGAGAAATTGTTTTTCTTATTTATACCGGAGACTTATTGAGTGTTGTGCTACGAAATCAATTTTTTCGCCTACCAAATCAAATTTCCGATATAAAGGGGGTCCAGTACATTTTGATTTCATAAGATTCCATAATTAAACTGCAAGAGCAACTTCATTCTCAACAACAAGGTACCATGCATAAAATTAAGAAGTATATAGACTATTACTATAGAATTATATTTAAAATTCATAAAAAAAATGATTCGGTTCCGAAAAAAATATGAGTTAAAATTGTTTTCATCTGAAAATAAAAATGAAAAAAAAATTCTTTTATCAAATACAGCATTTAAATTTTTTAATTATTCAACAAAAGGAAAAATAACTGAGAAATTACTGCCAATATAATTAGAAAATCCTCTTTGGTAATGAGGATTTTTAATTATTTACATAAAATAAATGAGTTTACTTTCTCTGATAATGATCTAAAACTTTCACCGTGTCTTTAAATCGTGAGATAAAGATTCTTTTTTTTTTATATATCATCATTTGAAATTTACAAAAACTAAAATGCAAGGGAATATTATTGGACTTTCTGAAATGATGATCCTTTAACCCTTTTCTTCCCTGAATTCATTGATTTTCAATATCCTTTGTCATTCCAAGACTTTGAATTCAGTTTCCCTTTCTTTCTTCGATGGAAAATGAGGGAAAAAATCGGCGAATGAAAACTGATCTGCTTTGTCTGAAAGAAAAAATTAAACTGTAATCATTAACTTTGGAAAGAAACCATATGCACATATAAAATTCCATTTTTTAAAGCCAGAAGAAATAGAAAAGTTATTTTTTTTTCAACCAAAAATCAGATTGTGAGCTATTAGAGGTATCAGTTGCTGTTACTTTAAGCAGAGAAAGTTATGCTTATTATGCTTTCGTGAAATCATTCAGCTTTCAGAAATATATATATTTTTATGATGCCATAATTTAAAACTGAAATGTGCTGATAAAAGAAATTAGAACTAAAACACTTTATATGATTTCTATATTAAGAACACAAAAAGAAAGTAATTAAATACTCAAAAAATGTGAGCTCGAGATTTTATTCATTCTTTACATTTCAGATCTCTCTGAGTCTAAAATAAGCATTTTTGGAATTTTGTCTGCATGTCCGTAAACGCGATAATTCAAAAACCTTTTCAGCAACATGTATGAAATCTGGTATGTTTTTTTAAACAATTTTACATATTCGTAGCAGATTTTCAATGAAAACTACTGTGAAAATATTTTTTTCCAAATTGTATGAGTGCAAACAAGCCCCATGACAACAAAACGTGAAAAACTTTGGAGATAAAATATAGCATATGAGTTAACATCTATGTAATTCATGAGTTTATCATCTATGTAATGCATAAGTTTAACATCTGTATAATATATAAGTTTAACATCTGTGTAATGCATAAGTTTAACATCTGTATAATATATAAGTTTAACATCTGTGTAATGCATAAGTTTAACATCTATACAATACATAACATCTAAAGTGCGAAACTTCATCAAATTTCGAATAAAATCCGTAAATTATTTATTATCTGCCGGTCTGTAAGTTCAACATCTGTATAATACATAAGTTTAACATCTGTGTAATGCATAAGTTTAACATCTATATAATACATAACATCTAAAGAGCTGAACTTCATCAAATTTCGAATAAAATCAGTAAATGATTTATTTTCTGCCGGTCTGTACTTTTGCCTGTTAGCAAAGACGCAACAACTTTGGTACATATAATTTGGTACGCATTTGTAATATTTAAACTCTAAAGTCTTATTTAGTTTTAAACCAAATATGCCAAAGATCTGAACGTCTCTCAGTTTGTACATTCTCATTCTAGTAATCACAATACTTCAAAAGAGCAGTGACAGAAAGAAATTAAAATTTTATCTGCTATTGCTACTGAAATCGTACTGTTTCAAAGTTCGGCCCAATCAGTTGAAAAAAGCCTTCAAAATGTATAATGTATTTTTTTCTTTATATTTTGAAACACAAAGTGGTCATGTGTGGGACTATGAAAATAAAGGCATGAGATCCTGAAGCATTCACGGTCTTCAGATTCAAAATATTTATGTGGAGGAAGGGAGGTAGAAGTAATATCTTTATTAGGGAATGCATGAGTACGTTTTTTGGGAAGTCACTCCCACATGTTTTGTTTAAGTTGCCTTATAAACAAAAATGACACATTTTTCTCAAAATTTGTAACTAACCAAAATATTTTTGCCTAAATAGACTTGTGCTTTCAATAAACATAAATTGGAATTAAAGTATGCCATGATGGGTGATAATTTTATTTTTTAATTTACTTTCATACTATATTTTTTTTATATTGCCGCATTGAAGCAAGACAGTCGAATCTCCATGGCCGAATGGTCATGGCACTGGTCTCGTGATCAAGAGACCTGGGTTCGAATCCCGCTAGAGACAATGCGATTAATAGTATATGTAAATACTTAAATCCATGATTTTATGTTTTCCTTTATTTCATATTCCAGAAGATACTGGACATTTCTTTAGTGCGCCAGACAAGTGTTCTGTACTTCTCTTACTGTCTCCAGAAGAGTATTCTGGAACTTTCTCTGCTTGTATAAAAACAGAAGATTTGTCAGTTACTGTATTCTCAATTCTGAGTTCATTTAATAAATTTGTTTAGCTCTACTTCTTGTGTGTGATTAAATTCTATACTAAAGTATTTACGTGACATTCTTTGGTGGAGGCGCCGGGTACGATTCCATTCAGCGTGGAAACCGATTTGCGCAGAAGCAATCGCCTTAAAGGCCTTGACCCAGAATTTCGATCTTATAACCTACCCACCCAGAAAGACAAAGAAAATAACTGTAGAACAGGTGGCTAAACCGGTTATCCTGATACCAGCATAGCCGCAATGCAGAAATCCATCTATATTTAAAGGAGACGTGGGACAGGACCCAAGCAAATGGCTTAAAGAATACGACAGAGTGTCAAATTTCAACCGATGGAATGACATGACTTGTCTCGCAAATATGTTCTTCTTCCTGGACGGCACAGCGAGACAATGGTTTGAAAATAATGAAGATAAATTGACTTCCTGGGATGTTTTTAAAGCAATGTTAAAAGAGGCATTTGGGGAAACACAGCACCATGTAAAGAAGGCAGAAGATGAGCTAAAGTATCGAGCTCAAAAACCTGGTGAAAGCACGCAGTCATACATTCAAAGCGTGTTGGGATTATGCCATCAAGTCAAACCAGGTATGGCAGAAGAAGAGAAAGTGCCTCACTTGATGAAAGGAGTCGCCGAAGATGTTTACCAGGCACTAATGACGAAAGAAATAACCACTATAGAGGACTTTATTAAATGGTGTAGAAAGATCGAAGAGATGCAGCAAAAGAGAATCCGGAGTAGGAAATTTGAAAGGCTTCCAAATGTCGTATCAATGACTGCAATTGACGAAAAACTGGATCTGGCATCACTAATACGTCAAATAGTGCGAGAGGAGGTCAACCGCCTCATATCTCCAGTAATTGATCCCGAACTCCAAGACCAAGGCATTGAAGCCATTCTTCGAGAGGAAGTAGAAAATGCTTTGGCTCCTTTGTCACAGACAGCACCAGAGTGGACAAAGGTCAAACCAAGACGCCGAACTTTCTATGCTGACGTTGCCAGACGACCGACGCCCCTAGCACAGCAACCACAGAGGAAGACAGATGTCTGGCGCACTCCTGATAGAAGACCCGTCTGTTTCCATTGTGACCGCCCTGGCCATGTATTTCGATACTGCCGAGATCGCAAAGCTATTTTTGAGACATATCGGACTAATAGGAGAGATTTTGGGCCATCAGACGTTGAATGAGGTACGCTATACTGACGAGTACAGCCGACCAGCAGTTCGAAGTTTGTTGCCCAGCCCATCACGAGGACGATCGCCGACACGCCGCTACAGATCTCCGTCACCATATAGAAGATCCAGTCAATCTCCTAGCCGCAGAAATGAGGAAAACTAAGCAGTGCGACCTTCCTTGGAGCTGAGGCTGCTAGTGACAAAAATAATCCGATGCCGCAACATTGTGCCGCAAAGATGATCGGAAACAACATAGAAGTAATCGTCGACAATAAGTCAGTACCTGCCCTTGTAGACTCTGGAGCCTCATTTTCTGTAATCTCGGAGAAGTATCGTCGCCTACTGAAGAAAGTTATGTTTCCCACAACTAACAATGTTCTTTTAAAAGTCGCCGATGGAAATTACGTGAGACCAGTGGGAAAATGTTTGTTTCGTCTCGAAATCAATTCCCGACCTCAGGCTTTTGAATTTATTGTTTTGCCTAAATGCAGTCACGATATCATCCTTGGTTGGGACTTTTTGGACGCTTCTCAAGCTGTTATAGATTGGGGCCGTTCGGAGCTCTTGTTTCAAGACGTCATTCGAGAATCTCAAACTCCAGACTCCAGCCGTTTATTCACGTTGAAAGATTATACAGTTCCTGCTCATTCTATCAAAAAGGTCACCGTCTTGGGCTGTAAGAACCTTCGAGCTATGGACGTAATAGTAGAGGGAAATAGGATGCTCCTCTTGAACAAGGAAGTTGCTATTCCGTCTACTATAGTTACGCTCCTTAATGGAAAAGCCGAACTATGGGTTGCCAACGGACAAGGAGATCCTCAGATCATCCCTAAAGGCATGTGCATCGGGTATGCCGAACCTTTACTCGAAGACTGCGTAAATACCATAGATGAGGGATCGCCTTATTCCACGACCACTTCAAAGGCAAAGTTAGGTGTCATCGATTATACCACGATGATAGCTCCGGATTTGAGGATTGACCAAAAAGAAAGGATGTTCCATCTACTCCAGAGATTTTCGGAAATGTTCGATCAAGAAAGGACGTTCAAGAACGGAAACCAACTCAATGTTAAACACCGAATAAACACAGACGACCACTTACCTATTAGTCAGAGAGTTTACAGAGTGTCCCCATCCGAACGCCGCATTATCAGTTAGAAGGTAACCAAAATGTTAAAGAAAAACATTATTCAACCATCAGAAAGTCCATGGTCATCTCCAGTCGTCTTGGTCAGGAAAAAAGATGGAAGCTGGCGTTTTTATGCTGATTATCGTCGACTCAACAAAATTACCAAGAAAGACTTGTATCCATTGCCACGTATTGACTACCCCTTGGATTGCCTGAAGGGGGCAAAATATTTTTTGTCTATGGATCTCTACTCTGGTTACTGGCAAATAGAAATTGATGAAGCCGATCGTGAGATAACAACTTTTATAAAACTTGAGGGATTATACGAGTTTAAAGTGATGCCATTTGGCTTATGCAATGCTCTTGCCACTTTTGATAGGATGATGGATAATCTTCTGCGACATTTAAAATGGACAATGTGCCTTTGCTATTTAGATGACATTGTGGTGTTCTCAGAAACATTCGAGGAACATCTTCAGAGGTTGAATACCGTCCTTCAGTGTATACAGAACGCCAGCCTCATGCTTAATCCAAAAAAAAATGTCACTTTAGAGCACAAGAGATAAAGATCTTGGGACACGTAGTATCCAGTGATGGCGTACGACCGGACCCAGAAAAAATAAAGGCCGTGAGTGACTTTCCCGTGCCTAGGAAAATTTGACATCAGAAGCTTTCTGGGACTTTGCACTTACTATCGCCGATTTATCAAGGATTTTTGCCATAAAGCTTAACTTCTACAGTTGTTACTGAAGGGAGACACTAAATTTTGTTGGGGACCTGAACAAGTGGAAGCTTTCAATACCTTGAAGAAAGATCTTACCTCCGATCCTGTCTTAGGCCTTTATGACTAAATTGCACCAACGGAACTTCACACCGACGCGAATGGATACGGAATCGGCGCAGTATTAGTCCAAATCCAAGATGGGAAGGAAAAAGTAATAGCTTATGCCTCGCGGACTCTGACGAAAGCTGAGAAAAACTATTCCACAACTGAAAGAGAATGTCTTGCGGCCATATGAGCTATAACTCAGTTTCGGCCATATCTCTTTGGAAAGGCTTTCAAGATCGTCACCGACCATCATTCCCTGTATTGGCTGACAGGACTGAAGGATCCCTCTGGAAGACTCGTTAGATGGGTGCTGCGACTCCAAGAATACGACGTAACAGTGGTGTACAAAAGTGGAAGGATACACAAAGATGCTGATAGTCTGTCCAGAAACCCATTGAAAGTCGATGCTTCATGGTCTGGGGACTCCATTGGTGCCACTTTATTCACTAATCTCTCAGAAAAACAGATGAAAGATCCAGAATTGGCAAGAATAATAAGAGACAAACAAAGTACTGACGCAAGCAGGCTGGGAAACTTTGAAGTAGTCGAAGGAATCCTCTACAAGAAGAATTTTGATCCGTCCGGAAAGAAATTTCTACCAGTGATCTCGAAGCATTTACGGCTCAGTATTCTAGAATCTCTCCATGATGACCCTACCGCCGGACATCTAGGATTCACCAGGACTTATGATAGAATAAGAAAGCGATTCCATTGGCCAGGTTTGTACAGAAATGTTCGAAGATATGTGATGCACTGCCGAGAATGTCAAAGGAGAAGATCTATTCCTCAGAAGCCACCAGGTCTTCACATGCCTATTCCACCAGCTTCCGCTCCTTTCCATCGCGTCAGAATCGACCTGATAGGACGATTTCCAAACTCTGACGACGGCAACAAATGGATTGTAGTATGCACCGATTATTTGACACGGTACGCAGTCACCAGAGCTTTACCGGCGGCGGAAGCTACCCAAATTGACAAATTCCTGCTAGAGGACATAATCCTGAAGCATGGAGCTCCACGAGTTATCATTACAGACCGTGGGTACGTTTTTCAGTCCAAGCTGGTGCCCGATATTAATCGACTGTGCAATATCACTCATCGAATGACAACAGCCTATCATCCGCAAACAAATGGCCTTACAGAGCGATTCAACAAAACGCTAGCAGATATGCTTTCTATGTATGTTGATGTCGAACAGAAGAACTGGGACCAGATTTTGCCGTTCGTCACATTCGCCTACAACACTGTCAAGCAGAACATGACAGGTTGTACGCCCTTCTACCTCCTACATGGGCGAGAATCTGAAACGCCGTTGAATACGCTGTTTCCTCTCTGCCCCAACGAGTTCAGCCAAGAAGACGATTACGTTAGTCATCTGATTAATAAGGCAGAAGAATCGAGGCAATTAGCTCGTGCACGAACTCTCGAGGCTCAGCAGAAAGATCGCCGGCATTACGACTCCAAACATCGGATAGTGGCATACGAACCAGGGGATTTAGTATGGATTTTTATTCCAGTTCGTAAAAAAAGGGCTTTCCGAGAAGCTCCTCAAGAGGTACTTCGGCCCTTATCAAGTTTTGAGGCGGTTGTCCGACGTCACTTATGAAGTAGCCGATTTCGATCCTAATTCTAGAAGGCGGAAACCGAAGGAAGTTGTCCACGTTTTACGCATGAATCCATACCATGACCCAGAAGAACAAGACGACCAACATTCTTATAAAATAATGGAAGTTCCGGAAAGAGACATTTCTCAAGAGACTACTCGCCGTGAAGACACGGCAACTTATACTGGCCCTGTGACTCGATCGAGAGCTAGAACCACATAATGAAATGTCACAACATCGACACGCTGTTCTTCTAAGGAGGGAGCAAGGCCGCATTGAAGAAAGACAGTCGAATCTCCATGGCCGAATGATCATTGCACTGGTCTCGTGATCAAGAGACCTGGATTCGAATCCCGCTAGAGACAATGCGATTAATAGTATAGGTAAATACTTAATTCCATTATTTTATGTTTTCCTTTATTTCATGTTCCAGAAGATACTGGACATTTCTGTAGTTTGCCAGACAAGTGTTCTGGACTTTTCTTACTGTCTCCAGAAGAGTATTCTGGAACTTTCTCTGCTTGTATAAAAGCAGAAGATTTGTCAGTTACTGTATTCTCAGTTCTGAGTTCAGTTAATAAATTTGTTTAGCTCTACTTCTTGTGTGTGTCATTAAATTCTATACTAAAGTATCTACGTGACAATATTTCATTTGAATTTTTCATCCACATTTTTTCATTTTATATTTCATTTAGTTTATAAGATTATATTTGTATTTTCAATTAAATTCTCGTCAAATTTTACAATTTCGAAAAAGAAATCAGATTTCGAATTTGAAAGGTTTAGGAATAAAATAAATTTTAATTTTGAGAATTTCTTTTTCAAGCCATGTGATAAAATTACAAAAACATCAATTTAATGAAAACATGATAAATATGATAAAATAAAAAATTTGCAAATTATGAGAAAATTTCTTTTCTAAACAACAAGATGTTTTTGTCAATCGCTAATTTAAATAACATTTTTTCGTTCCCTGAGTCCTTTCTCTGGAAAATAAATATGCTTCGATTTCAATATGCAGTACGTAATTAACAAAAAAATTCCACAAAGAATAAGATGAATCTCCAGACGAAAGATAATTTGCCAGTCATAAAAATTAAAACTAATATATGTAGTTTCTTTCTGAAAATAAAAACAACGAAATTACTTCATTAAAAGCAGAAAGTAAACAGCGAATTTTTTTTTTTTTGCATAATAAACTTTGAATCTAATGCATCTTTACCGAAAAAAAGTTTTTAGTTAATTACTTTAAATAGGTATGCTTAGTTTTTATTTTAGAAATAAACAAACAATTATCATGTCTTTAAACTGATGGGCAAAGATTATTTTGTTAAATTTATAAAATGCATAATAAACTTTGTATAATAAACATTTCCTGTATAATAAACTTTGAATCTAATACATCTTTATTAAAAAAGAATTTTATTAATAACGTTGAATAGATATGTTTAATTTTTCATAGAAAGAAATATACATTTATAATATCTTTAAGCTGATGGACAAAGATTCTTTTTGTTTTCTTTCGTTTTACATTTATGAAATACAAAAAGCCGAAGATATTATTTTGGATAGTTGAATCTAATGTCTGTTTCAACATTTTATTCTCTAAAATCACTGATTCTCAATTTCCTTTGTAATTCCAGAAAATTACTTTTCTGTACAGTATGTCTCCTAATGATGACGTGTGTTTTCAAATATTGTTTGTCATTGGATGAATGCCATCTGAATGACCTCCAGTCATGGCTACATATTTGGCAAGCATGTGGAGATTTTGTTACAAAAAATAAAGAATGGATATGTAAGAATATCTCCATCAGAATTCGAATTCCTTCGTTTGTTCTGGAAGATTCAGTACCTGTCAGGGGAAATACTAAAGCCAAAAGACATAAAGGTAATGGAATCAGTCTAATCAAGAAATTTGATAATTTGAGTTTCGAAACCGCATCCATCTATCTCCTAAAGAGGAGGTGAGTGTTCAAAATATTGTTGTAATCATTGGATGGATTTCGACAGAATGACCGCCAACCTTGGAGAGATATTTGGCAAGCATTTGGCAACTTTGTCACAAAAAATGAAGAATGGATATGCGAGAATATCTCCATTAGAACTCGAATTCCTTCTTTTGTTCTGGAACATTCAGTACCCAGTCAGGGAAACTACAAAAACGAAAAGTAGAGTCAGTTTAATCAAGAGATGTGATGGTTGGAGTTTCAAAACAGCATTCATTATTTGAATGATTGGTTTAAGAGCAAAGAATATTGTTGCGAATCTACAATATTGCTTTTCTGTGCAGTGTATCTCATAATGAGGAGGTGAGTATTGCAAATATTGTTGTAATCATTGAATAAATTTCGACAGAATGACCCTCAACTTGGTGAGATATTTGGCTGGCATTTGGTGACGAATTTGTGACAAAAATGAAGATTGCATATGTGTCAGTATTTTTATTAGAACTCGAATTCCTTCGTTTACGCAGGAACTTTCAGTACCCTGTAGGGGAACTAAAAATGCGAAAGGACACAGAGGTAGTTGAGTCAGTCTAATCAAGAGATGTGATGGTTGGAGTTTGAAACCGCATTCATTATTTAAATTATTGAATTAAGAGCAGATAATATTGTTGTGAATCTACAATATAGCTTTTCTGTGCAGTAAATCTCCTAATGAGGAGGTGAGCTTTCCAAATATTGTTTTAGTTATTGAATGAATAACGATTGAATGATTCCAATCTTTTGTCGAATGGTGAGGAATTTGACAACTTTTGAGACAAAAATGAAGAATGGATTTGCTACAATATCTCCATTAAAATTCGAATTCCTTCGTTTGTTCTGGAACATTTAATATTCAGGGCAACTACTATAGCAAAAGCGCGCGGACAGTAATGGAGTCATTTTAATCAAGGGAAGGAAATAGTCGAAGAAGTTTCTCTTTAGAATATGGATCTCTAACGAGTTCTCTCTAAGGCCTTTGTGTTGTTGAAGTTGTTTAGTAATGATTTGCTGCTTGTGTGTTTTATATTTCTAAAAGTGCTATTTTCGTATGCGATTTGGATGTGTTTTGTCACATGTGTTTTCATGTTTTCTTACTGAATGACGCCTTTTTATTTGTTACTGAGGGTACAACATATATCAGGGTACAACATTCCCCTGTTTGACATGATTTTCCATAACAATATTTTAAGTTTATGGTTGTAGTGTAGCTATTGTAAGCATCAGTAATTTTTTATTTGACTGGAGGAAAGTCACTATGTATGATTATATATTAAGAAATCGTATTTTCATGATATTATGAAATAATACTAGTAAAGATAAAAATTTCTAAATAAATAGAAAATATATAGTCTGAATGACTATGAGGAATGAAATTACTTTTAAATTATTTTATCCCTTTTTTTTAAATGCTATATATTTTTATGATGTATATTGTAATTAAAAAGCTGTATTTCTTCCGTAAAGTCAACGAGTTCTCTATGTAGTGGGTGCATGGTGTAACACAGTCAGCAGGCCTCAATGGCATATAATTACGTTTATTAACACAAAGACACAGATGGCAAATGTACAGCCGAGACGTACACAAGCGACACAAGCAGCACACAAATAGCATTCGGTAGTAATCAATAGCCACAGCACACAAAGCGGCCACACAGAACAGAACAGGAGGAGAGATCTAAGTGGCTATTTTCTACGGTCTACCCAAACACCTGCTATTCTCTACTGTCTCCTGGTTTTAGCTGTATACAACTGCCGACTCAGAACTAAACGACTGGTTGTTCCACACACGACTCAATGCTGCTTCTATAATATAAATAAACTATAATATAATAATATCTATAAACGCCAGGATTTGGCACACAGTTCATTTCAGCATCGCTTAAGCTCCATTCTCAACGCTTGCACTTCGCTGGATCGATCAAACTAATTCACCGTTGATTCGCTGTTCTACTACTGAACTGTCATCCTTTTATAATTTTCGAAGCAGAGCAGAGATAGTTCTCGAACAATCAAGCACATCTCAGCTCCTATTGGGTCTATCGCCAAGATTCTATTGTAGCATCACCCATTTTTTCGTCATTGCGGAATTCGTTGCTACATTACCGAATGGTCGCCAAATTCGACGCAAAGCCCAGAGGTCACCAATCCAGCATCTGATTAGCATCCTTTAGAGATAATCGTAAAACAGTCTTTTCTACGATGGAACTAACCATGCTGGGAAGCGGCATTTCAGATTCTTAACAATATTTGGCATGCATGATATTTCTAAAGCACAGGTAGTCCCAAAATCTTTTGCTACATAGTATATGAAATTTAAAAGAAGAAAAATTGAAAAAAAAGTATAACAAAAAAATGTTCCTCTATTTATAGATTTTGTTTTTAACTTTTTATTCGAATGTTCTTTGTACGTTTTATGCATATTTAAAAACACAAATATTAGTATATGTTTTATAGCGATTCAGTCGTTAAAATATTTGCATTCAATTTATAAAGCATTAAAGTCTTCGAAATATTAATTAAGAAAATTAAGCTTTGAATTAAAATAATACTGAAATATAAAATTTCAAAAAATTCAGAATGTTGATTAAAAATTATTTATTTCGTTATTGTTTGACTGTATTATCTTTTAAAATCTAAAAATGATTTTTTTTTTCCTGTTTATATATATATATATAATGTAAAGCAAAAGCATACTTAGAAGAAACAATATATTAGACTCTAAATAGATTTGATAAAAAAGATTCAACAAATGAATTTACATAACAAATGTAAGCACACATTCAAGAATAAACAAAAATAAATCAAAGCAAATTCTTCTCGGTAATTACTTTGCTTCGAATAATTACACAATATAATTGGCTGATACATTCTTACAAAGTAAACCTAAAAAGTATTACATTTTTGGAGTAAAAATCTTTTAGTAAATTGCCTAAAATAAATCATTTGCCCTTCCCTCACAAAGAAAAAAAAATATCGCCCTCTTTTCATATCATCAAAAAAGATTCCTTTGACTTTTCTTTTTTTTCACTTGTCATGAATCTAAAAATACCGGAAAGTGATGGAACAATTTTGAGCTTTCCGGTTTGATGACCCTTTAACCATTTCCTTCCCTGAATGAATTGATTTCCAATATTCATTGCCATTCCATAACATTAGCTTCTTTTTTCTTCTGGGCTGGCTGTCTAGTCAGGGGAAGGAAAACTACTGAAAAGAAGCTGATTTTTTTTTTTCAGACGGAAACGAATTTAGAAGCAGCATCCATTGCTTCCAAAAGAGAAATGACAAGTGTAAATGAATAAAACTTTTTAAAAGTTAAGGCAATTGTAAAAACAAACTATTTTTCGCTTGTGAATGAGAGTGAGTGGAAAGCTGTCTATTGAAATGGTTCTCATGACAAAACTTCGGAACAATTTCTGAAATTCTTCACCGATCATGATACATATATATATATATTATATTACGTCCTATTTATATTGTGAACAGAATAACTAGAGTAATTTTCATTGGATTTTAACTGGACGGTTTCGCAAATGGCTCATATAGCAAAAAAGTGATGGAAATAGTGGGAAGTGGACATTTTCATTTTGCTATTACTTTTTTAATATTGAAGACAGAAAAATAAATCCAAT
>JAPMOR010061756.1:96405-107244 GCA_026543865.1 Argiope aurantia | reverse complement strand
TTGTTGACAAGCATAAGTATATAGTAAAGAGAATAAGATTTTTAAAATTCTGACAAATATTTCATAGATTCTGCTGCTAATTTACACATTATAGTTCAGTGAAAAGGAATTCATAAGAACTGATAAAAACAACATTTGATAATGCTATGGAACTCTTTGAATGTCACACTTCTCTATTATATACTGGTAGATTTTAATATATTTGGCTGATCTGTTTATTGAAATTTAGTTCAATATACTTTTGAATGGTTATGCATTGATAATAAATTAAAACATGTATATATTAAAAATCATAAAAGCCATTTCATTAATGAGAATTTAAAGATTCACTCCCTATCAAATCTTTAGGGAGTGAATCTTTTAGATAAAAAAAACGATAAATGAATGTGTAAGAGTAGTAACTTCTAGATTTTCTGTAATATTATTTAATAAAATTGAAAGCCCTCAAGCAAAATCCTTTGCAAATCTTCGGGAAGACTAGTTCTAATTTAGTGCCCTCGAAATTAGTGACGTTACGATATCCTACCCTCTTCTGTTTTTGAATATAATGACAGTATGGCATGCTTATGAATATTAAAAAAATTATATACGCATTTTATATAGACTGCTTGAAAAAAAATGATTTAAATCTAAAATTCTTGTGACAATATATCTAATTTCAAATTTTTCAGTCAATTACATATATGCAAATATAAAGTCAACAGATGGAATGTTTAAAATGTTAATAACGAAATTATTTTAAAAAATTGAATAATTTGCCCTTTTATACTTATTTATCGTGTTCATATGCATATAGAAAGATGGGAAACAAACTTCATTTAGATGAATTTCAAAATTGCATTAATATGTACAATTTTATAAAAAGTGAATCTATTAATTTTTATCTGATTATTTCAGTATGTTTTTGAGTTTTCATTTTCTTAGACGGTCATAAAGGCCGACATAATTTAAAAAAATATGTTTTTCGAACTCAGACAAATCTGATAAACAAAGTTTCGTGGTCTAAATTTTCACAGTTAACATTTATTGATGGCAATGGGATTTCTATTCAAACAACTTGTATGCGTTTTCTTAAAAAGTTATCAGTGCTATGGTAAAAAAAAGAGAATATGTAGGGTTTAATATAGATATATACAATTATAATTAACACTGAATTTACTGGATCAAATTTTGTACTACCAAATAACCTCCCGAAATGTGACGTTTTAATGCCTTGAAAACCGAAAAAATGATGCCTAACCGAATATTTTTATTATAAGATTTCGTTAATTCCTCGAAAGTATAATCTTATCAACAATAGGACGGAAATAAATAAAAGTTTATTAGAAATTCAGAATTCAGAAGTAAAACATACAATTAGATACATTTTTTTCATGTATAAAACCAAACTTTGTCTTTTATTCCAAAAATAATCATAAACAATACATCAAAACTTCTTCAATTAATTATACAAAATAAAAACATCTATTGTATTCTCAAAACAAACTTTTGACTTAATTCTTCCATGGAGAATGAGAATTAGTTACAAAGAAAAAGTTCCCTTTTGTATGTTTATATCTAAAAGACAAAGAATCCTTAGACTTGGCTTCTTTGAATTTCAGAGAATAGAAATGCGAACGAAAAAGTTTGAACTTTTTCGGATAATGGATCTTTAGCTATTTTCCTTTCACAGTTCATGGAATTTTGATATCGTTCGTTTTTCTTCGCCGTTCGATATAGAACGTGAGCGAAGACTATGAAAATAGTAAAACGCTTTTATAAAAAAAAAGTGAATAATTCAGAAATTTTATTTTCGGATGAGAGATGACACAAATAAATAAATGAAGGTGTGTTTTTTTCAAAAATTGTTGCAGATGGAAGAGTAAATTTTGATACAACAGTTACGGTTTTGTATTGAATGCAATTAGTGTAATACGTAATTATTGTATTTCTCATGAAAAACACATGGATGGAAATGAATTATCCTAGATTTTCGAATTAATTCATCTTATATACAAACTCTTGCATGGATTGACCGTATCTTACCGTGCCAGAAATTCGTAAATCAATGAACCTTCAACAGAAATAAGAGTGCGTCAACTATTTCGTGACATCCACATCTCTGGAGGTAAGTTGCACACAAACGCTGGAAATTATATACAAAACTATATAGATATCAATTGGTATTTATAAGTATATCTGTCAGCTGAAATTATATAGTTATTATAACGTGATATCATCTTATATTAATCGTATCCATAGTAAGTTATCATATCGTGTCGGTTTGAGATGAGCGAGCATAGAACCTGGGACCTTGTGGTTCACAGTCCAGTAACATGACCACGATACAAAAGCAATTTCTCGGGTAACGCAGCTGTTAGCTGGCTTAAAAGCTTTCACCACAATACTATAGATATTATAAAAGTTCCATCTCACATTATATCTACTTTAATGTCTTGATCCTGACCGATCAAACAAGGGAGTAGTGTAACAAATAATTATTTTATTTACAGCCTTATATATGTACACAAAAACAACTTGTTCTTATCTAGGTAAATATTATTTACAAAGTTCACACAACATTTGAAAGTTAATCATGAAATAGCTCATTGATCAATTCGGAGAATAAACATCAAAAACGCTAGAAGGCTGTCAACTAATACGGCTACTCCAGGGCAGCTCCAGAAATCCACCCTTTATAGGGTGGATCTTAACACAGAAACCCAAATCCAAAGGAGCTTCGCACAAAATCGGGAACACCTTCCAATACCCACATCTCTCCGACTCCTTTTTAAATGGCTGTCACTGCTCTTCTCCTCTTAAAACAAAAATCCCTCATTACATTTCAGTCAAATCATCGCCAATGATTTTCTCTTTGGAGCACTTGAATTCCTTATCACACAATAGGTGATCCTCAATGGCTCCCAGTCAATCGAAGAAATGTCTGTTAATTATTCTTCTTTTTAGCTGACCCTTCTCGAACACATGTTAATTATACTCGATTCATAACTAACACCAGCTAAAGTTAAGTAACTTCGACACTTAATAACAACAGTTGCTGATAATTGATCAATGTGAGATCCCCTAGAAAATGTGAGGAATCCCTTCATAATGGAAAACAGTTTAACATCTGGAACTTTTGACTTTCTTCTAACTTGAAGATATGAGGGATCTCTTCGAAACGATGAAAAATTCACATGTTGTCCTTTGTCTGGATAGAACAAATTATCAGACACTATGCTCGACTGGCGAAGAGGATCCTCATATGGCGGTCCGGAGGCACTTAACGATGTGTAGGAAAGCAGGTGACGTTACATCTGGCCGAAATGCCAATTATCATGCGAGGGAAATGGGGAAACGTTACACTACGTGGAAGCTTTGAACTAAGGTTTGAGAAATATTAGAGCTTCTTAATGGAAAAAATTATTTTATTTAAGAAATTCACTTTAAAATTAATTGACATTCAAAAACATTTAAATGAAAGTTTAGAAATATAAAATATTCCATGAATATATCGTACGAAATAATAAAATACGGAATGCTAATCCGTTTCCCAGAATCAAGTAATTATTCTTCACAAATTTTTGGAACAATAAGTAATTATTCTTCCTAAAATAATAATATTTTTTCGTAGTTTTTTCGAAAGAGAAAAAATTAAGAAAATCTCAAATAATAATGAAGATGACTGAATGCGTGTATATATGTATATATTGGCACTCTAAAAGCAAGCCAAAGGCCCTGCGAACCATTACACCTAGCACATGATATACCTTGACGGTTATAAATTACCACTATGGTGCAATTTTTTAAATTTTAATTAGAACTTTAAATTGTTAAATGCTATTAGAAGCTTTGAAGTGAAAAAGATTTTTTCACTATTGGAAGTATTAAAGCACAAAAATAACTTTTATGTTATCTTAAAATTCAAAAATTTATGTTTTCAAAGCTACGAATTTTTGGACGTATAATTTTATGTCTAATTTCAATTAATATTTATAAATATTCTAAATATATTTTCTCTCTGCAATGATACTCAAATTGCTTTCCTTTTTGCTATCAATCTTTCATTCCAGCTTTGGTTTCTGCTGTTGATGATCAAGATATGAAAATACGGATTAATTTTTTATGTTGTATAGTTTTCAGTATAAAACATGCTCTTGATCATTTTTTAAAAACATTTTATTATGCTGACAATTAAGATGTGAATTTATAACCAGCAGAGATGAAAATTATTTAAACTACGTCCATTTTCAACACTTTTGCCTTTTCTTATAAAGTTATTGGTAACATAAAGATATATTAGATAGAAAATTAAGGCAAGCATAGCACAATGAAACAGAATGGTGTTAAGCTGAAATAAACAACCCTGACCAAGCCAAAGGCCAAACAAGAGTACAAAATGAATGGCGTCGCCACAAAGAGACCATCTAGCAGGAAGACACAAGCGACACCTGTAGATACCGAAAATTAGAAATCGACCGAAATTCCAAAGCCCTCTTGGAAAACGGCCCATATACCTCAACAAACCAACAGCTATCAAACCAAATCAACATGAAACCCTCTCGCTTTTATGGAAATATTTAGATAAACATAACAACAATAGAAACCATGCCCTAACAATGCAACAATAACAGTTATACGATAAAAGTCACAATACAGTATTACTTATATATTAAAATTAAATAATATACAAAAGCGTTAGGTCAAACAAAAACAAAACAATGCAATAAAGTCATTCAATTCATAAAAGGTGGGCAATATTACCGATGCATGATTTTTAACAGCAAGATGCCGAAAAAGAGTTTTCAGATTTTATTGTTGCAAGCCAAAAGGCCAGTCACTCCTCAAATAATCCCATTTAGAGCAATGACGTTAAGTCTAGCAAAATTTAAAATTTAAAAATATTTTGCTGAAGAAGAAATTAAGATATATTTACTTAAAGTACATAATTAAAAATTTTAACAATCATTAATTCCCGTGAATTAGCAGGTCGCCAAAGGTAACTGATAAAAAAAAACTATTCATCGAAAAATAATGAATTATTATTTTTTTAAGGAAATTATGAGAAAATAAGAAATATCATTGAATTTATATGAAAGTGTTTATTAACCTTAGCTAATGATAAGTTCACATTTACTATGACATAGAAACAAATAAAAAAAGCTTCTTTATTAACAAACCTTCGCGAAAAAAATAATACAAAATTATTTACAAAAAAGCTTTTAGTTTTTTAAAAATAATGCAAAGTTATTATACAAAAAATTTTAAATGTCTTTACAAAATAATTTTTTATTTAATAGATATAATGACAAAGGAATTCCAAAGCATTTAATCAATTACTTATAAATTTGCTTTTTATTTTCCTCGGAATTTATGAACTTGCATCTTCATACTTAAAAATTCAAACTAATCAGACCTCTTTGCTTCGAAGAATGAAACGTAAAAAATTCTTCTGTACTCTTTTTGAGTTGATGGTCTTTTAACCATTTTCTTTTAAATTAATAGGTTTCCAATACCTTTCGTCATTCGAAAACATTAAATTCAGCTTCATTTTACTTCTTCGTTCGATGTGTGGTCAGAGAAAAAAAATTACCATAAGAAACAGAACTCTTTTATAAGAAAAAAAGAGTTTAGAAACTATATTCATTACTTGCTGAGTGAAATGAGACAAATAAATAAAAGAGTTTTTTTAAAGCCAAAAAAGTGGTTTATTACTCATATAAAAGCCTAATAGAAGATTACTTCAGACACCGAATGCCTTTTTTTTTTAAAGTTTAAACAAGGGAAAATATATGATGATGATGATGATGTGTCCACGTTACCACGAAAAGAGGCCCAGTAGCTTCTGTGGGTAAAGACCCCTGAACACCCGAGGGCAGAAGTCTGACTACTAGCTCATATGAAGATGAAACTTACACATTCGCTTGCACAGCCCCTTTTTACAGGGGGGTACATTCACACACCTCACAGATAGAACACAAATGAAGAACAACCATGCTCTTATTTCACGGGGAAGATGAGCTACCCCAATGCAAGGACGCCGGCATGGGAAAATATATTCTCAATTATAATGCAGTCAATAGTACATTTTTCATAATATCAACCTATAGGTAATAGTTTCTGATTATGAAAAAATAGCCTTCTCAAGTAATGAATTTTCGGAAATATTATAAATAATTTATTCACTTATTTTTTATAGTTTTAATCACCTATGCGGCGTCTTTTATTTTTTCTAAATAAAAAATTTAAGAAATTTTTTTCATGAGAAAACACTTATGAAATATGTTCACAGAAATGACTGGGTGCGAATATTCAAATTCCAAAATTCTCAGAACAGTATATTTAAATTTTTATCTATTGTTTCATTATTGCATTGTTGATCGATTGCTTGAATTTCGGCTGCTATCAAACTTTCAAAAGATGTGTATTTGTTATTAATTGAACATGTAATATAATTGTATTATTAAGAATTTTTAATTTCTTAGGGTTTTAACTTTTCAAAAGCAGATAACATTTTTGCCAGGAGCATTTCTTGTTAAATTGATACTGGTGTTGATATGGACATATCAAATTTATCACAGTGTATCCGCATTTTAAGTTTAAATGTACAAAGCATATTATTAGTATACAATATGTAAGAATAATTATTTGTTTCATTTCTAAAGTTTGGAAAAGTTTTATCCGACATTTTTAATTACTACACTGGTGTGCAAAATTAAGCAACAGGTATGTTTTTTGCCATAACTTCACGAGAAATCAACTGAGAGACATGAAATTCAGAAATGAGATACAGCATTTTGTTCTGAAAGAATGATGAAAGCATAGTTGCGCAGAAATGCATACAGAATGGAATCAAACAATAAAAGGCTTTATTGAAATCATAGTATCGTTACACATGATTGTCTGTCCAAGAGGAGGAACAGCAAGCAGATGTTCCTTAGTATGGGATATGCCCTCCACTTACTGCAATGGTTGCTTCGCACCGTCTCCCCATACTCAGCACCAGATTGTCCAACAGTTCTTGAGGTAAGAGTGCCCATTCCTCAATCAGCACCTGTTTAAGTTGTCGGGTGTTCCCAGGAGGATGTAATCGTGTCGCAAGGCGTCTCCCCAAAGCATCCCACCCATGTTCTATCGGATTTAAATCAGGGGAGCACGCCGGACAATCCATTCGAGTGATATCTTCACTTTCCAAGAGTTCCTCAACAGCATGAGTCCTGTGTGGTCGTGCATTGTCATCCATAAAAACGAAGTCTGATCAAATGGCACCTCGGAACAGACGCACATGGGGAAGGATCACCTCCTGACATTAACGATCTCCAGTTACAGAACCTCTGTCGAACACGTGGAGCTCAGTCCGCCCGTTCATCATAATGCCTCCCCAGACGACAACTCCAGGATCTTTCCTATAGGAGAATCTATTATCCGTCATTTGAAATATATTTCAAATCAAATAAATGCTTTAAAATAACGGCAAACGATTCCTCGTAAGACTCGGTGGCGCAACGGTAACGAGTCTCTCTCCAGATCAGAAGGTTGCGTGTTCTAATCACGAAAGGGTCAGTGCTTTGTTTTTTCATTTCATTGATTTGGGAACACTTTTTCTTCTGTAATTGAAATTTGTCTTCTGTAATAGAAATTTTTCAAACCACTCACCTTAAAACTCGGTGGCGCAAAAGTAACGCGTTTGAATCCGGATCCGAGTGTTGCTTGTTCTAATCACGTCCGAGTCAGTGCTTTTTATTTTAATTTCATTGATTTGGAATAA
Organism: Argiope aurantia; assembly: GCA_026543865.1. Taxonomy (NCBI): domain Eukaryota; kingdom Metazoa; phylum Arthropoda; class Arachnida; order Araneae; family Araneidae; genus Argiope; species Argiope aurantia. Next base: position 99,497 of record JAPMOR010061756.1, on the reverse strand, counting down.
TTTGATCTCAGTAATAGAAATTTCTTTCAATACATGAGATTGTTTTGAGGAAAATGGAATAGAAATATCCTTTTTGGTTCGGTACCGCATGAATATTCAGAGACATCCAGAACTTAGTTTTTATCATGTTTCTTTGCTATAGGAGAATCTATTATCCATCATTTGAAATATATTTCAAATCAAATGAATGCATCAAAGATAACGACCAAGGACTCCTCGTAAGGCCTGGTGGCTCTACGGTAGCGCGTCTGACCCCATATTAGAAGGTTGTATGTTCAAATCTCGCACAGGTCTGTGCTTTGTCTCCTGATTTCATCGATTTGGGAAAGTTTGATCTTCAGTAATAGAAATTTGTTTCAATGCGCGAGAATATTTTCAAGGAAATGGAAAATAAATATCCTGTTTGACACGGTACCGTGAAAAATTTTCAAATCGCATCCGGAAAAAAGTTTTTATCACGTTTCTTTCCTATAGTAGAATCTATTATCCATACTTTGAAATATATTTCAAACCAAATGAATGCTTCAAAGATAACGACCAGCAACGCTTCGTAAGGTTCGGTGGAGCAACGGTAGTGCGTTTGACTCCAGTTCATAAAGCTGCGAGTTCAAATCACGTCCGTGTCAGTGCTTTTTTTTTTTAATTTCCTTGCTTTCGGACAATTTTTTCTTCAGTAGTAGAATTTTGTTTCAATACATTGGATTGTTTTGAAGAAAATGGGAAAATACTCTTCTCTGGCTCAGTACCGCATGAATATACAAATCTCAAACACAACATTGTTTTTATCATGCTTTTTTCCTGTAGGAAAATCTCTTATCCCCCAATTGAAATATATTTCCAATCAAATTAATGTTTAAAAAAAATGGCAAGCAGCTCCTCATAAGGCTCGGTGGCTCAAAGGTAGCGCGCATCACTATAATTCAAAAAAATGCGTGTTCAAGTCAAGTCCTGGTCAGTTCTTTGTCTTTTCATTTCATTTCATTGATTTGAGACAATTGATCATCTATAATAGAAATTTGTTTCAATACATGAGATTGTTTTGAAGAAAATGGAAAACTCCTCTCTGGCTCAGTACTGCATGAATATTCAAATCGCATCCGGAACATAGTTATAATCATGTTTCTTTAATATAGGAGAATCTATTATCCATCATTTCAAATATATTTGAAATCAAATGAATGCTTCAAAGATAACGGCCAGCAACTATTCGTAATGTTCGGTGGAGCAATGGTAGTGCATATGACTCCAGATCAAAAAGCTGCGTGTTCAAATCCCGTGCGGGTGAGTGCTTTGTCTTTTAATATCACTGATTTGGGACAATTTGTTCTTCACTAGTAGAATTTGATTTCAATACATGAGATTGTTTTAAAGAAAATGAAAAAGAAATATCCTATCTGGCTCGGTACCACATGAATGTTCAAATCGCATGCGGGAAGTATTTTTTATAATGTTTCTTTCCAATAAGAGAATCTATTATCCTTAATTTGAAATATATTTCAAATCAAATGAATGCTTCAAAGATAACAGCCAACTACGCCTCATGAGGCTCGGTGGCGCAACGGCAGCGCCTCTGATCTCAGATCAGAAGGTTTCGTGTTCAAGTCCCGTCCGAGCAGTGCTTTGTCTTTAAATTTTATTGATTTGGGACAGTTTGTTCTTCAGTAATAATGAGATACATGATAATGCAATACATGAGATTGTTTTAAAGAAAATGTAAAAGAAATATCCTATCTGGCTGGTGACCGCATGAATATTCAAATCGCATCCGGGACGTAGTATTTATCATGTTTCTTTCCTATAAGAGAATCTATTATCCATCATTTCAAATATATTTCAAATCAAACGAATGCTTCAAAGATAACGGCCAACTACTCCTCGTGAGGCTCGGTGGCGCAACGGCAGCGCGTCTGACTGCAGATCAGAAGGTTTCGTGTTCAACTTGCGTCCGGGCAGTGCTTTGTCTTTAAATTTTATTGATTTGCTACAATTTTTTCTTCAGTAATAAAAATGTGTTTCAATACATGAGATTGTTTTGAAGAGAATGCAAAAGAAATATCCTATGTGGCTCGGTACCGCATGAATATTCAAATCACATCCGGAAAATAGTTTTTATCGTGTTTCTTTCCTATAAGGGAATCTATTATCCATCATTTGAGATATATTTCAAATCAAACGAATGCGTCAAATATAACTGCCAACTACTCCTCGTGCGTCTAGTTGGCGCAACGACAGCCCGTCTGCATCTGGATCAGAAGGTTTCGTGTTCAAATTACGTCCAGGTCAGTGCTTTGTCTTTAAGTTTTATTAATTTGCTACAATATTTTCTTCAGTAATAAAAATTTCTTTAAATACATGAGATTGTTTTGAAGAAAATGGAAAAGAAATATTCTATATCGCTCGGTACCGCATGAATATTCAAATCGCATCCGGAAAAAAGTTTTTATCATGTTTCTTATCTATAAGAGAATCTATTATCCATCATTTGAAATATAATTCAAATCAAACGAAAGCTTCAAAGGTAAAGACCAACAACTCCACGTGAGACTCGGTGGCGCACCGGTAGCGCGTCTGACTCCAGAACAGAAGGTTGCGTGTTCAAATGACGTCCAGTTCAGTGCTTTCTCTTTAAATTTTATAGATTTGGGACAATTTCCTATTCAGGAATAAAAATTTGTTTCAATACATGAGATTGTTTTGAAGAAAATGGAAAAGAAATACTCTATCTGGCTCGGTACCGCATGAATATTCAAATCGCATCCGGAAAACAGTTTTTATCATGTTTCTTTCCTATAAGTTAATCTATTGTCCATCATTTGAAATATATTTCAAATCAAATGAATGCTTCAAAGATGACGGCCATCTTCTCATCCTGAGGCTCGGTGGCGCAAAGGTACCGCATCTGACTCCAGATCAGAAAGTTGCGTGTTCAAATCACGTCTGGGTCATTGCTTTGTCTGTAAATTTTATTGATTTGGAACAATTTGTTCCTCAGTAATAAAAATTTGTTTAAATACATGAGATTTTTTTAAAGAAAATGGAAAAGAAATATCCTTTCTGGCTCGGTACCGCATGAATATTCAAATCGCATCCGG
>JAPMOR010061756.1:65889-96395 GCA_026543865.1 Argiope aurantia | reverse complement strand
CAGTAATAAAAATTTGTTTCAATACATGAGATTGTTTTGAAGAAAATGGAAACGAAATATCCTATCTGGCTCGTTACCGCATGAATATTCAAATCGCTTTCGGAAAATAGTTTTTATCATATTTCATTCCTATAAGGGAATCTATTATCCATCATTGTAAATATATTTAAAATTAAACGAATGCTTCAAATATAAAGGCCAACTACACCTCGTGCGTCTCGGTGGCGCAACGACAGCCCGTATGAATCCAGATCAGAATGTTTCGTGTTGAAATCACGTCCGGGTCAGAGCTTTGTCATTAAATTTTATTGATTTGCTACAATTTTTTCTTCAGTAATAAAAATTTGTTTCAATACATGAGATTGCTTTTAAGAAATTGGAAAAGAAATATCCTATCTGGCTCGGTACCGCATGAATATTCAAATCGCATCCGGAAAACAGTTTTTATCATGTTTCTTATCTATAAGAGAATCTATTATCCATCATTTGAAATATAATTCAAATTAAACGAATGCTTCAACGATAACGGCCAACTCCACCTCGTGAGGCTCGGTGGCGCAACGGTAGCGCGTCTGACTCCAGATCAGAAGGTTGCGTGTTCAAATCACGTCCGGGTCAGTGCTTTGTCTGTAAATTTTATTGATTTGGGACAATTTGTTCTTAAATATTAAAAATTTGTTTAAATACATGAGATTTTTTTGAAGAAAATGGAAAAGAAATATCCTATCTGACTCGGTACCGCATGAATATTCAAATCGCATCCGGAAAACCGTTTTTATCATGTTTCTTATCTATAAGAGAATCTATTATCCATCATTTGAAATATAATTCAAATCAAACGAATGCTTTAAAGATAACGACCACTTACTCATTGCGAGCCTCGGTGGTACAACAGCAGCGCGTCTGACTCGAGGTCAGAAGGTTTCGTGTTCGAATGACGTCCGGATTAGTGCTTTGTCTTTAAATTTTACTGATTTGGGACAATTTCTTCTTCAGTAATAAAAATTTGTTTCAATACATGAGATTGTTTTGAAGAAAATGGAAACGAAATATCCTATCTGGCTCGGTACAGCATGAATATTCAAATCTCATCCGGAAAATAGTTTTTATCATGTTTCTTTCCTATGAGATAATCTATTATCCATCATTTGAAATATATTTCAAATCAAATGAATGCTTCAAAGATAACGGCCAACTACTCCTCGTGAGGCTCGGTGGCGCAAAGGTAGCGCGTCTGATTCCAGCTCAGAAGGTTGCGTATTCAAATCACGTCCGGGTCAGTGTTTTGACTTTAAATTTTGTTGATTTGGAACAATTTCTTCCTCAATAATAAAAAATCGTTTCAATACATGAGATTGTTTTGAAGAAAATGGAAAAGAAATATCCTATCTGGCTCGTTACGGCATGAATATTCAAATCGCTTTCGGAAAATAGTTTTTATCATATTTCATTCCTATAAGGGAATCTGTTATCCATCATTTGAAATATATTTCAAATTAAACGAATGCTTCAAATATAACGGCGAACTACACCTCGTGCGTCTCGGTGGCGCAACGACAGCCCGTATGTATCCAGATCAGAAGGTTTCGTGTTCAAATCACGTGCGGGTCAGTTCTTTGTCTTTAAATTTTATTGATTTGGGACAATTTCTTCTTCAGTAATAAAAATTTGTCTCAATACATGAGATTGTTTTGAAGAAAATGGAAATGAAATATCCTATCTGGCTCGCTACCGCATGAATATTCAAACCGCATCCGGAAAACCGTTTTTATCATGTTTCTTATCTATAAGTGAATCTATTATCCATCATTTGAAATATAATTCAAATCAAACGAATGCTTTAAAGATAACGGCCACCTACTCATTGCGAGCCTCGGTGGTACAACGGCAGCGCGTCTGACTCGAGATCAGAAGGTTTCGTGTTCAAATTACGTCCGGGTCAGTGCTTTGTCTTTACATTTTATTGATTTGGGGCAATTTGTTCTTCAGTAATAAAAATTTGTTTCATTATATGAGATTGTTTTTAAGAAAATGGAAAAGAAATATCCTATCTGGATCGGTATCACATGAATGTTCAAATCGCATCCGGGACGTAGGTTCGATAATGTTTCTTTCCTATAAGAGATTCTATTATCCATAATTTGAAATATATTTCAAATAAAATGAATTCTTCAAAGATAACGGCCAACTACTAGTCGTGAAGCTCTGTGGCACAACGGAAGCGCGTCTGACTTCAGATCAGAAGGTTTCGTGTTCAAGTCACGTGAGGGCAGTGCTTTGTCTTTAAATTTTATTGATTTGGGACAATTTGTTCTTCAGTTATAAAAATTTGTTTCAATACATGAGTTTGTTTTGAAGAAAATGGAAAAGAAATCTCCTCTCTGGCTCAGTATGGCATGAATGTTCAAATCGCATCCGGGACGTAGTTTTTATCGTGTTTCTTTCGTATAAGAGAATCTATTATCCATCATTTGAAATATATTTCAAATCAAACGAAAGCTTCAAAGATAACGGCTAACTACTCCTCATGAGGCTCGGTGGCGCAACAACAGCGCGTCTGTCTACAGATCAGAAGACTTCGTGTTCAAATCAAGTCCGAGTCACTGCTTCGTCTTTAAATTTTATTGTTTTGGGACAATTTCTTCTTCAGTATTAAAATTTGTTTCAATACATGAGATTGTTTAGTAAAAAATGGAAAAGAAATCTCCTCTCTGGCTCAGTACCGCATGAATGTTCAAATCGCATCCGGGACGTAGTTTTTATCATGTTTCTTTCCTATAAGAGAATCTATTATCCATCATTTGAAATATATTTCAAATCAAACGAATGCTTTAAAGATAACGGCCAACTACTCCTCCTGACGATCGGTGGCGCAACGCGCTGCCGTAAGATCAGAAGGACTTCAGATCAGAAGGTTTCGTGTTCAAGTCACGTCCGGGCAATGCTTTATCTTTGAATTTTATTGATTTGGAACAATTTTTTCTTCAGTAATAAAAATTTGTTTCAATTCATGAGATTGTTTTCAAGAAAATGGAATAGAAATATCCTATATGGCTCGTTACCTCATGAATATTAAAATCGCATCTGGAAAATAGTTTTTTTATGTTTCTTTCCTATAAGCTAATCTATTATCCATCATTTGAAATATATTTCAAAACAAACGAATGCTTAAAAAATAACGGCAAGCTATTCATCGTCATTCTCGGTGGCGCAGCGGCAGTGCGTCTATCTCCATTTCAGAAGGTTTCGTGTTCGAATCACGTCTGGGTCAGGGCTTTGTCTTTAAATTTTATTTATTTTGGACAATTTCTTCTTCAGTAATAAAAATTTGTTTCAATACATGAGATTGTTTTCAAGAAACGAAATATTCTGTCTGACTCCGTACCGCAGGAATATTCAAATCATATCCGGTAAATAGTTTTTATCATGTTTCTTTGCTATAGGAGAATCTTCTATCCCTCATTTGAAGTACTTTTTAAATCAAATGAATCCTTTAAAGATAACGGCAAGCTATTCATTGTCAGGCTCGGTGGCGCAGCGGCAGTGCGTTTGACTCCAGATTATAAGGCTGCGTGTTGAAATCATGTCCGGGGCAGTGCTTTGTCTTTTAGTTTCTTTGCTTTCTAGTTTGCTTTTTAGTTTCTTTAGTTTCTCTTTAGTATGAGAGAATTTTCTTTTCAATAATAGAAATTTGTTTCATTACATGTGATTGTATTATATAGTAAAGAAGTAATCCGTCAGGCTTGGTCCCACAGGGATATTCAAATCGCGTAAGAACATAATTTTTATCACGTTTCTATGCTATAGGTGAATCTATTATCCAGCGTTCGAAATTTATTTCAAATTATATGAATGCTTTAAATATGACGGCAAACAAACACTTTTTGCGGCTCTGTGGTGCAACGTTAGCGCGTCTGACTCCAGTTCGGAAGGCTGCTTGTTGAAGTCACGTCCGGGTCAGTGCTTAGTCATTTAATTTCTTTGGTGTGGGAGAATCTATTTTACAATAATCGAAATTTATTTCTATGCATGTGATTGTTTTAAAGCTAATGAGAAACAAATAACCTGTTTATGTCGGTGCATTAATGATATTCAAATCACATCCGGATATGAAGTTTTAGTCATTATTCCTTTGTTGCAGGAGAATTTATTCTTCAGGATTCGAAATTTATTTATAATTCCAGATTTGAAGGTTAAGTGTTCAAATTAGAACCGGATCAACGGGTTTTTAGTTCGTTTTACCTTATGAGTATCTATCCTTAAAGGATTGAAAATTATTTCATCTCATTTGTCTTCGTCTTTTGATGTCTATATTGTTTAAGTTGCAAATTCCACTTAAATTGAGAAAGTAACCTTTTGCACATTTTTTTCAATTTAGTCTAATTATTTTTGATATAGTAACAATGTTTTACAATAACTAGTTAGTATACTAGTTAGTAACTCAGTTAGTATGGCAACGTTTGTAGGTCTGATCATAAGTAACTTCAAGCTTAAATTTTGTTATTTTACCTTTAGGTACAGTGAACATTATTTATCAATTATTGAATTAATTTCTATAGTTTTGCCTATTTTGTTATTTCACCTTTGGGTCCAAAGAACATTATATCTCAATTATTGAATTATTTTCTATACTTTTGACTTTGTATATGTTATCAATGTTTCTTTTAAGTGTAAATTCCCTTCTTCTTACAAAATTACTCCTTTTACCTATATCCCCCTACTTTTTTTTATTTCTTATGTTTAAAATAGGCGGTTTTCATGCTACCGATATGTCTCGATAGCGTAATTGCAACCCGTCTGTAACGTTCCATGTTTTTAAATGACGTAAAGGCTGAGATTTTCGAATTCTTTTACGACGCAGACAATACTTTTTTCAATGGTAAAAATTAGTTTTCGTATGTCCTGGCAGTGTCTTTAGTTGACACTGTTTTTTATTATGTGGCAAATCATATTAAATGGGAACAAACATGCAATTAAAAATCTGACACACATCTTCATTATTTATGTAAAGATAATTTATTATATTTCAATCATATAGCTCAGTTTATTTTTTGACAATTTCCATCCTATTTATGGCATTAAAGAGTTCGGCAGTGACTGACATTTATGCACGTGCCTCAGCCGTGATTAGGATAAAATATACGGTATATTATTATGTCTACTAATAATGAAGATGATGTATGTATCTATTAACTTACCACAGTACAAACCATTTAGTCGGCAGTCATCAAATTTGTCACTTTAGAGGGTGAAAATGTGTATCATAGAAAACGACTTTTCTAAAAATTTTAGAGTTTTAGACTAATTAAAAATTAAGCTGAATTTTAACATTTTTTCACGATATCATAAAAATATTATTGTATTAAAATTAATTTTACACCATTTTAAAATGTAAATACTTGTTCTTTTAATGATGTCAATTTAATAGTAGTGCAAATTTTTCCTAAATTATGGCAATTTTATGCGATTTTTTGTGCCTAGTTTTCAGTAATAGATTACATTGTTGCTTGGAAATTGAAATCGCTTTCATTTTTTCATCAATTATTTAATATACAATTCTTAATATTGTTGAATTTTCTGTAGAATAACTTTATTTAACTTCTCCGTATTTTCAAAACGAATATAAAAGCGAAATTACAATATCTCAAAATTAGAAGATACACGAACCTAACATTTATTTTCTGAAAAGCGTTATGATGTTATGGGACAGGCATTTTCATGAAAGGATCACGTAAATAACTAATAAAAACATAAATTAATTAAAATGCCACAGATTTTAACGGCTGAAAATTTCAATGAGTCATTGACATAAAGTTACATCTAAACTATTAATAAAATTAAATGTAATCATTATCCTTGGTGATGATTACATTTAATTTTATTAATAGTTTAGATGTAACTTTATGTCTAACTAATCACTAAAAGTGACTAGTTTACAAGCGACTAGTCGATTTTTTTACTATAAAACGTGAAGCGAGGAAAACATATTCAAAGGAATTGTCCCAAATTTTATTTATAGTAAACAAGAAATAAAGTTTTACGATTTATTTAAAGAAATAGCTTTTGAGCCAGAATATAATTTTGAAAAGTTTTAGAAATTTAAAAGAAATGACCAACAATTTATGTTCACTACAAAATTTGTATTACTTGATACATCTTTAGCCGTTTAATGTTAATACCAAAAATGCGTCCAAATTGTTTACAACAATGTGGATATCTGGAGCAGAAATGAATGAATATCTGAAGTAGTTCAATAGAGAAGGCCTTTAAATGCATCTTTCTAAGGTGTGTTTCTGTCACAAATAATAAGGTGTCTAAGGTTCTGTCACAAATTCTAAAGTTAAGGTGCCATATATCACAAAGAATAATATTCATATGAGATAGAATCTGGAAATCACGAAAGATAGTAGAACAACGCCCAGCCTCTGTGAACACAAATTTGTCACAGATTGATTCCAATCTATTCAAAAGATATTTAGATTAATGCACCACTCTATCCGTAGTATCCTTAAAAATTCCTTAATAACACAAAATGGCCAAACAGTATTGCTACGATATCTTCCAGACATTGACCGATATTCAGAATATCGGATAACATCATGGGAATATCGTAGAATATCTTGTGCAAATAGGATCTGATTCAAATTTTCTAATCACTGGAAATAAGTTTTGTCCAGTCCTGGTAATGATATTGAAGGATTATCAATTTTTCAAAACAGTAGTTATACAGTAGATAGTCGCCACTATTACATTTCCCACTTTCATAATTAAAAGCATGCATGATTTTGAAAAAAAAAGGTTTAGTATTATTAAGAGATGCGTCAAGATTAAAATCGAACCATAAAAAATTATATTTTCTTTACCAAATTATTCATTCCAGATTTCAATTTCATGTTCTTGGCGTACCTGTACACATGAAAGAAGCAAATCAGCCGAATTTTGTAATCCATTGGGACCTGCCATCAAACAGAATTGAAATGACAGCTCAATGAGCTGCCTTATACACAAAAGAAAACTTTTGTATTTTCTGTTATAGAAAATGCAATTCTTGGCATGTGAAAGGTAAAAAGTATTCAAAATCCAATAAAAACCCTTCATATCTTACGCTTAACTTACAAAAGAAATTTCAAAAGCTCTTTCAATTCAAAAATAACTGCAGAAGATGAAGACAGGTGGTAAGAGGTAGAAGGGAATGAAAAACGTCCTGAATTTCTATAACAATGCTTGTGACTGCACAACTGCAGATGATATTTCGGTGGGGGGGGGGGGTTTCTTTCATATTTTAGAATTTTGAAGAAGAAACTTAATAAGTCATGTTGAAAAAGTTCCAGCTTAAAATTCTAGAAAATAAAGCAACTCACAAAAGCAAAAAATGAAATGCTTTTTAGTAAAAGAACTGTAATAATATTTCTTTCAAGATTCCATTTTAGATAATTCTCAAATTCGATTTTTTTAATTTTATTTTTTTATTTAAAATGTCGAAATATGGTGTGAATAATTATAAATTATAATATTTTTCAATAAATATATTTTTACAAAAGAAAAAAAGATCAGTTTTTAAGTACAAAGAAATGAGTAGAGAGCAAAGGATGCGAAAATTCAGAAAATATATTGCAAACATACTATGAAGAAAAGTTCTTCAATATAAATCTAATAAAGTTTCTTTATGTATTTAAGATACCTGTAATATATAGAAAAGAAACTAGTAAGTAATATTATAGAAATCTTTACAACATTACGTTGCTAATTGAAAATCTATATTTTGATGCAATTAAGAAAATATATTGGAAGCATATTATTAAGAAACCTTTTTAATATAAATCGACTAAATTTCCTTCATATATTTAATATTCCGCTTATACATAGAATAGAAACGTATAATAAATATTGTAGAAAGTTTTACAATATTACGTAGTTTAATTGGAAATTAATAACATGATACAATACTTCCTTTAAGATAAGTCTTAGCTATTTTTTTTTATAAAAAACATCTTTTATTTTTTCTAAATAGCAAATATTTTTCCATGAAATATTTTTTGATTTGAGATGCCTTTATATACATGTGTTCAAAAAAGCACTCAATAAATTTCGAAAAGATACTCTTTTATTTTTAAAAGGTTTTACAACTTAAAGACGTCTATTTTTTTTAAAAAATTCTTTTAACAGATTTTTTTTTTGACTTTTTAAAAAGTTTTTCTATAACCTCGAGAAAATCCTGATAATAGTCAATAATTCTTGAAAAAAATAAATGCCAGCATATTCAATATTTGGAAACTCAAATAAAATTCTTTCCAATTATTCAATTTGCACTAGCAGGGAAATCAAATATTCTTAAACCATAAATAATTAATGCGCCGACATAGCCAAAAGGACTAACTAAAATTATAGGAAATTTTCTAAAAATTATTAAAGTACATAGAAAGTTTATCAAAATTTTTGGTATTTTTATCACAAAAATAAGCCAAAATCAGATTTTCATGGTGAGACAAAAATCAGGTTCTGCTGAAACATGAGCCAAAACTCAGAATTACGCTAAAAATTTGTTTATAGAAGTACATAGTGACTGTACATTAGATATTAAATTGATATAAAATACGATTAAAAATCACGATTTATAAAACATCTGGTTGTTAAAAGTCGTTAATATTTTTTTTAACTTAAATATTGAGAAATAATATCTGCCCTACTACAAAGGAATACTATCGAAGAAAATTTATGTAGCGTTTTGGTGAATAGTATTGATGATATACAAAGTGGTCGAAATTAAAACAGTCCTACTGTGAACTCTCTATTCAGTAAACTACTCAGTGTAAAGACTCCAAAAGTGTTGAGCATACTATTCAAGACATGGGGAAACGGATTACGCTGGAAAAGAAATTAGTTCCAGAAACACCGATAAAGGAAATAAAAAAGTGAAGAAACTGAACTGTCATTGCAACCGCACTAGAAGTACAAATATTTTCATAAACTCTTGGTTTGCTACTACTATTCTAGGCATAAAAGGGATAAAGCTTCTTGCACTTCTAGAGTTTTGTCGACTTGAGAATTTACGCAAAAAACAAGGAGGTGCCAAAACATCTTCGGAAATTTTTTGTACTCCAAATGTGTAAATGCCAATGTCTTGATTCAATTAGCTTTATGCAAGATGGAGCGTGTCTTCATATTCGTCTTCGTGTACAGAAGTTTCTTCGGCAACATTTTACTAATGATAGAGTAATTAGTCGTGCATTTCTGGCAACCTAACCATCTCTTTCTACACACCTTAATTCCTAATTAATTAGCTTTGGGGATACTTAAAAAATCTTGTTTATCGAAGCAGTCTGGTGCCTTGTCAGATTTGAAAGACGGTATCACTCTGCATGTAAAAAGCCTCTCATTCGACCAATTACTATCGCACTAGAACACGCTGTCCACAGAATGCATTTTACATCTGGAAGAAGGAAATGTCTATATTGAGCAGTTCCCCTTTACAAGGTCCTTGGGATTGAATGTTTTTGATACGTTCGAATAAAATATGCTACAAATGTGTATTTTTACTTTTTTTAGCATATTTTTTGTTGTACAGAGCCATCTATAGATGTTTCTGGAACTATTTCTTCATGTAATTCGTTTCCCATTGTTTTTGAAAAGTTTGTTCAACAATTTTGCAGCCTTCACACTGAGCAGTTCGCTGTATAGAGAGTTCAGTGTAGGGGTGTTTTAATTTTGATCAACTTGCAAATAAAAGAAGTTAAAATTCTAAAACTATTCAAAGGATTTATTACCAATAAATGAATTATAAAAAAATGAAAATGCAAAATTATTATAAAATAAAAAGGATAATTATCTACAGTTAAAATAAACAACTGCATAATGTGCGATACATTCGATTTTTTTTTAATTTTCCCTACACCTTTGGTATCTATTCATCTTCATTCACAAGTCAAAATGGTGGTCAAAATAAACAACATCGAAGTAAAATAGAAACCTGTAATTAAATAGAAAATCCAAATTTTTGATGTAATGTCTTACATTTTGAAGCAAGCTTTTAAAACTAATTGAATTTGTCATAAAAGAAAAGGAAAAAAATATACTTTCAACATAACATAAACTTCTTTTTACAAGCATTTTATATTATGGAATAGTTTAGTTTTTAAACAATAAGATAATTTCCAAACTATTTTGAGGGGTTGCAAGGTTATAAATAGGATTACTTACGATGTTAAGAAATCCAGAAGTAACAAAATTTGTCATCCAAATAGCATTTTCAAGACCGAACTCCTTATTGTCTTTTTTTAGATTCAAATTCCTCAATTTTGCTGGTATGGAAAAAAAAGTCAATGCAGCCCACTGCGACCCAAAATCAAATATAACTGGATTGACAACCCAGTTTGTTGCATAAAACATCAGAACAAAAAAGAAACTCTTCTAAATATTTTTTCCTTCACAGAAAACGCAATTCCATGGTGACTGAAAAAAAAGGAATTCGAAATTCAGTATAAACTCTTCATATCTTGCGTCCAACTTAGGAAATCACCAGAAAAATAATTTTCAACTCAAAAATAACTACACCAAAGTTAAGGGGGAGGGGAAACAAAAACAAGAAACTCAGTTTTATATTTATTGTATGAATACTTATATTATATACATGAGCACATATATTTTTTATCAAATTTTCTGAATGAGCAGATACTGGTAATATTTTACTTTTTTCTGTCAGGAATTCATTTCATTGTTGAACTGCAGAAATAATTTAAAATATAGCTAAAAAAGAGGTTGCTCTTAAAAAATTATTATTCTATTAAATATAATTTGATTAGCAGAAAAATTTTCAGAATTTTTATTAATCCATATTCTCTAATTACATCACATTATATTCATTCATCACTTAAAAATTCAAAGTAGAATTTCAGATTTATTCCTTATTCAATGTATAATCCTAGATTCCCTACAATTTCCCATATTTCAGATGTAAACCACGATGCAAGATGCATTTTCTACGTTTAATTTCACGAGATTGAATGGCATCAATCATAGCATCTTATTTTAATCAGTCTAGTCTTTCATAATCTTTCTACATATAGTCTACATACTTTCTACATATTCAACCATCTTTCGCATTCTATTCATTTTCTAAATCGATGAATAACAATAGGAATACCTCTCTTTACTTCTTCAGTGGAATTTTAATTAAAGATGTGTGTAAAGCGGTGCCAAAGAGCCGCAACACAAATCTCGGTGAAACTTGCAGTGTATCTGGAATATCAAATGGAATGCATTCCATCTGTTCCTTTCCATCGAAGAATCGAGTCGTATTTTCTCAATATTGAAAGTCTCAGAAGCTTGTAATAAATACTACGAAAATATATTTGTTTGGTTATTATTCGATAGTGCTGTTAATGTTTTAACAACGATATCCTCCCTTAAATTATAAATATGATATCGGCCGGAACCGCCCAAATCGTCAGTATAAAATCAAGGACGCGTGAGAAAAACCTCAATCATAAGCCACTACTCTAATCCTTTCTCCTGAAAACACATGGAGATTTTGAATAATCAGAACGCAGCGACAACATGATTGATAACTGTGCATCAGTCATAAGAGCCATCACCGGGCACGGTATAACGCTTCCCACAGGAGGCAAGTTCAGTCATCGCTTAAGAAAAGCCGATCTCACGCCATTTCTGTATTCACCTGCCTGGCGAGAACTAATACCATACAGGAAGCTTCTCATTCTATATCTAAAGTATCCCCAGGAGGAAGATATATTTGAGAATAAGAGTGTTATATAAAAATTGCATATTTTATAAAATGCACTGAAAATTAATTGTAGTGCAAGAAACATGAGAATATAATTAATAACGCATTTATTTTACTTCAATCCATATGAATTTTCATAACCTCATTTTCTTCATCTTTGTGAAAATAGAATTTTATAATAAAATGTTGACTCATTTCCTAAAGCACAAGAGTTTTAATTGGTTATAAATATGTGTACTCCTGATTAAAATATAACATCTTTTTAATTAATCAAGTGATTACAATAGAATGTTTAATTTATATGATAAAATTTAATTGACTAAATTGTTTACTATAGTAAAAATATAGAAATAAATTATGAAATAAGTATTTGTTTTTGAATAATTTTCTTGTTCTAGCTTAACTAACCATATCCATGAGGTTAAGACTCATTAATATGAAATGAATGACCTTTCTTTCGCCAAAGAGACTCAAAGACATAGTACCTGAGATTAATATTTAATTTAACACTTATACATAGGGGTAAATAGATATCCTGAAATATATAAAAGGAAAATTGGAACCACATTTGTATTTCTCTTAAAGGCAATTCCGTTAAAACTTTTAACAGTCACATCATTGACAATAAGGAATTTTAACTAAACCCTACACCATCTTAATAGCTTTTGAATAATTCTTATCATCACTTTCAAAGGTTTAATAAGCATAATTTCCACCGAATTCATCAGTTTTTGTATGCAGTTATGTTGGCTGTCCTACGTTTTCAACAAATGTTTCACTGAACAAAATGTTAGATGATATATTTTCATAGATCTTGCTATAATAGTGTTAATTTGTCTATCATGCAATTTGTCAATTAACAAATTAAATATAATTAATTATTGTATTATTGGACAAATAATATAATTATTATTATATTATTGTTATTAATTATTATATTACACTAATTATTATATCATTATTAATTATTATTATAATTCATTCTTATATTATTAAAATTAAGTTTTTAAATCACTTTTAAAAACTTAATCCCTTATCTCTTATTCATTAATTATTAAATATCAGTATGACAAATGAAATTGTCATTCATAATATAAACTGAAATTTCATTTTAAAGAAAAGGATTTGAATAGAATTAAAGGCATTTACAAATATTCAGAGTATTCCTCTTGATACAAATAAATTATAGATAGCTTAATTTCATTTCTCAAAAGGTATGTTATTTCAAAATAAAATGACAGTAATATAAGAGATATTGCAGAAATAAAGTTGAAAAAATTTAATAAAACAGCAATGAGAAATCAGGATTATATCGGATTTGAAAGATTACATATCTACTGATTATATACAGCAGTGAATTTTTTCATTAGTTTTCTTTATCAAAACAACTTGCTGTCTCCAAAAGATTCATCCTTAAACAATGATTAAATAACCTCCTTTATCCTGAAACAGACAGTCCTCGAATAAGGATTAAGTATGTATGGTTGTGGAATTTTGATGCTATTATTTATCCATAAATCCTGACAGGTAACCAAAATGAAATAATCAAAAAGTAGAATTTATGGAAAATTCGAAATTTAAACAGATTCGGAATGTGCAATAAATTCATATTTTAGTATGAGGACAGATACGTTTAATTTTCATTAGATTTCTCGAAGGTCACAGATTTGCTGGTTTTCTTATGCAGCTGTATCTTTCCTAACAATATAACGTTTAAATTAAAATTTATAATATTTCCTCCAATTATGACAGTTTCACAATAAAGAAATGCAAATAGAATTCTTTCAAATGCTCTCTTTCACTCTCTCTCTCTCTCTCTCTCTCTCTCTGAGTTTAATCTTAAATTTTTATTTTAAAACTAAACTAAGTTTTAATTATTAAATTTGCTTTTACTTAAAATATGCATCGATGTGACTAATTACTGCCAGTACCTTTTATTACTAGTATCTGTTTTTAGTAATTTTTGATTTTATTTCGTTTAATTCTTTTGACCTCACATTTTGATACAATACGAGAGAATTTGAAATGAATGTAATCATATCGAACACAGACGAAAAAAGGAGTACAAAATATGAGCAAACATCCACTCTCCAATTTTTCTCCATCAAATCAGTGAGATAAATTTAGCAAACTCCAGGTCCTGTATAGAATATCTTTGTTGGAACTGAATTTCAAACCTGGGATTCTGAAACTTTCTCTACTCCTTGACGGTTCGCCTACGCGAAAGGGTGTAAGACCTTGAAAATCGCCGGGGAGAGGACCATTATTTATTTATTGAGAAGTTTATAAAAATCGTCAGAATATGGGTGGTAATTAAGGGTATATACATTATAGCTCGTTTAACTAAAATAAAATAGCTAGAGTAATTAATTAATAAACCTACTCTGAAGAAAAGAGATTTGGATTAAAACTTATAGAAAGAAAGCAATAAAAACACAGAAACATGAAAATAAACAAAGAATGCCCAAAGGATGGAAGATAAACCATATTGCACAGTAATATCAAATAACATAATATTAAATTATTTCGCATGTGATTAATATTAATCAATTGATAAAAATGCACAGACGCATTGAACATATTATATCAGCATTTCATTTATAATATTTGTATCTATAAAATACTATAAAAAAAACTTATCTAATTACCAAAATGCTAGAACATCAGTTGTTTTTTTTTTTTAATTTGTAAGATTTATATGGAATTAGGCAAATTCGCTTTGTGATAAAATGACGCTCATAGTTACCTGAAAATATTTTTAATAAAACTAATATTCACAAAAAAGGAGAAAAAATTTCCTTAAATGATTCTATGCGATTTTTTATTGGAATCCTTGAGTTGAGTTGTTTAAATCAAGTCGCGCACGTGACAGACTTGTCAATACAGAAGACATCATTTTTTCATATAAACATATTTTACATATTACATTTATAAACATTTTACATATAAGAGCTATATTTTTCTTAAGGAAAATAACTCTTGCCTTCATGTAAATAGATTTGTGTACATTTGTCAGGAAAAACTTTTTTCTAATTGTCTTTCTTGTAGTATTACTGTTATGAAACAAGCTCATCTTCCATCGTCGCTACACCACATTGACTTAAAATCCCAAGTCATTGTGATATCATTTTGATTCGTCTTCGTTTGGAGAGTTGTGAATTCTTTTCAAGTAATAGTGGTTTCTTGATTCAAAAGCCTGGAAAAAATGTTATCCACATATTAGTGAAATATTTTCTTATGTAACGTAAATCACGCTTCCATGTAACTTTTGTTGAATAACTTCTGCATTTTTAGAAAGTCCCCCTCCCCTCGAAGCTTTCTTATAGGATCACTCATGCCAAATAAATTTGCCATATGTTGTTTCCCGTGTCATTATCATATAATACTGATTTTAAAACTTCTATCCGTATATTTTCACTCTATATGTCAATACATACGAACACATTTCAAACCAGCAGATGATCTTTCCAAGATTTCTTGTATATTCGCTAACAAGAGTTCTATTCCTTTCCCCCTTATAAAAGTGTGAACTGAATGAGGCTGCCAATATCTTGCATGACATTGGCAAACAATAGAAACGAAAAATTTTTCTTTGGGATGATTTTAGGAATTTTATTTATCTGCCATGTGTTCCTTGATATTTTTTCCGATAAATACCTGGAATGTGATTAATAGCAACCGGAAATGCAATTTGAAACGGAGTTTGGAAATAAAAGCGCTATTTCTAACGCATTTAAACAAAAATTTGATAGTGTTATAATTAATGTCACAAATTACATGCCAAATTTTATACATTTAAATCATTACATTTTTGAGTTATAATATTTATATGCTTTTGAAACTATAGACAGTAAACCCTTGTCACAGTTTTGATTCCAAATTTAATAGACATCTATACATTAGATGTTTTATCTGTGTTCCAAATATAATCTATCTAGCTCTCTTCGTTTTGTAGTTACTGTGTTAACTTATCATTGGGCAGCCAGTCGTGTAATTTGTACAAAATTTAAAAAGAATCTACGAATTCGGTATAAAGACTATATGACAAATTTCACCCGTCTAGCTTAAAGCGTTATTTAGATATCGTGACCACACACATGCATCTATACACACACTCTTGTGTAGTAAAAATAATCCTATCTATTTTTAAACATCCCTCATCTCGAATATGCTGACAATTTTACGCTTAATTCCGTGCATTTCGTGGGGTAAAAGAGCAGTCCTTTCATTTTACAATTATTAATTCATTTTCCTTTCGTTAACTTTAATTGGAACTTTTTTTATTTTTTTTACCGATAATTAACTTTGAAGAGTAAGAACAAGTAAAAAAAAATGAAACTAGCAGAGTAATTTGGTACGTATTTTTGGATGTCATCTTAAAATTTCTAATACGCTCTTATCATAGCTCAACAGTTAATATCGGATCAATTAGAGACAGTCATAAATTCCGCTTGGAAAAAGCTTTAAATGAAGGAAAGAATTATATTTTATGTTATTTGAGTCAATAAATATATTTCTCAAAAAGTAAAAAAATCTAACCTTTTAAATATTCTCCCAGTTTGATCAGTCATTTTTGAGAAAACGTTGTTGATCGCCTAAAACAGTAATTGAAAAAACGTATTTTTATAACAAAAGATAATATAGTTGTTTAAACTATACGGGGGCCATATACAGATATATTTTAAGGAGCATTCTGAAAATGTAACACCACAATTGCAAAATTCAGCTTGCAAACCATCCCTCAAGATATCTCTGGAGACAAGAAATTTAGCTATAAAATTCACATACAATATTCTTTGTGTTTCTTAACTTGGCGTTGTTAAAAAATTTTTCATGCTTGATTCATTAATCTTTATTAGTCGTAAAAAATGAATTGTTTTTTGTTTAAAATGTTACAATTTTAAGAATATTCTACTAAATACGCTACTTTACAAACTAAGAAGTTCAATTTCGTAATTTTATTATATAATTATTGATTTAATCAATATGAAATGCAGTTTTTCATGTCATTCAAAGCATTGACTAGAAAAATTGGAGCTGTACGTCTGATAAATCTCATTGGATATGTACATTAATTGCTAACAGTCTAGAGATTAATTGCTGGACAACAATAAGAATAGGCATCCTATTATTCAATTCCATTTTCTGTAACTGACAATCTTCTCATTTTGTTCCTTATCATTACCGCTTAATACCTTATGCTAGACGTAGTTATTAAAAATAGAGAAACTAAAAAACTGTTTGAAAAAGTTTTATTAAAATATCGTCTGCAAATTGCAAAAGATTGGGATAAAATTTTTAAAACATAAGTTCTCGAATATACTTCTTTTCATCTATACAAAAATGTAATTCATTTTTATTTTGTTTGAAATATATTTTTAAGAATATATTGGTTACTCTCTTCCTTCCGGAACTTTTATTGATACAAAAGAATCTGTAATTACTTTTCTTCTGTTAACAGTTTCCAAAGTAGCACAACAAAAGATCTCAAAACTACCAAATATCCGCTGTTGCCATAGTTACTAACACGATCGTCATTTTATCTCATCTGCTAAATCTTCTGTGCAAGTTGTTTTAGCTCAGTCTGCCGTGCATTTGTATGGCATATTCAAGTAAACTTTGATTACGTTTCATCTAAGCCTTGTTTTGTTGTTTTAAAAACCGAATGGTAGCATAAAATGTCTGGAGAAAGATTAAAACACACAATAGTATTCTTGTATCACGTTGTTGGATTTTTTTTCTGTGTGAAAGATTATTTCGTCATTTTGCAAGAAGTAATGAGTTTGAATTTCAATCTTATCTTTCGATCTTCTTTTTATATTCTTTAATATGTTGCTCTTCATTTTAGATTTATTTCTTGATGCTTGTTTTTCTTTAGAATTCATTTTTATTCTAACTCCTGTGCACATTTCCAATGAAGGAAAACATCTCAAATATGCAAAGCAGTCTTCTAAATATGTCCATCTCATCACTGTCCAGAACGGCTATAAAACACATCTTAAATATTAAAACAGCTTTGAATTCCACATATTCTTATTAAAACATTGAAGGAGATAATTGCGGTATATAATATTCTTGAGATACGCCACCCAATATAGAATACATATTTTCCGGTCCTCAATTTACAGGACAAATTGCGTGTTTCAGATCATGGCGTCTTCTCTAGTTTGAACTGAGCTTTCCAGTCCTTTCTGAATAGAAAGCAGTTCTTCTTCTTTCATAATAATATTCATCTTGGATATGAATGAGTAACAACTCAAAGGACACTCATCACGAGGATGGAGGAATTTTAATTAAACGGATGTGCCGACGTACCCGGAAAGATTCAACTCAACTCAACTCATACTCTTTGAGGTAAAAATGGCAAGTAGAGGTAGAGAATAGGGAAATTTCTGCTGTAGTTTACCTCGGAGAAACCGAGTTTGATTTTCTCAACATTAATAAGCTGCGAAATGATAACGTGTGTCAGATGGGAAAGAATTAGTTTGTTAATTTTGGCTGGCTAATTGACGAAGTTGTTATTGCGGAGCATGACTCATTTATATGTTGTGCAGTTAGACAGATACGATGAAAAATATTTTTAATCAGAATCGCACAGTATTTTTAATGTACATCTAGCATGTACTTCATTAAGTAACTAATCTTTGAGTAGTAAATACCATTTTTATTTTATAAAAAAAAATTTCATTCCTACAAAACGATGCAAAATTTTAGATACCATTATTAATCAGTTTTAAAATTTAAAATTACAATTCTAGAATTACCAAAGCATTTTACGTTCGGGATGAAATTTTTGAAAAAAACGTTCGAAAATTTTTATATTTTTACATTTTTGCATGAAATAGACAAAAAGAATCAATGAAACCAAAATATAATAGTTAAATGTCGAAAGTGTTTCAAAAATTGAAAAAAAAATGTAAGTACTTTTTTTAAGCTAAAAGCAGGTACATAGCAAAAACCTTCTAGAAAAGTTCATCAAATAATTTGCTCACTATCGTACAAGTAGCTTAGTAAATATATTTTTTAATTACTGCACAAAAGAAATGAAGCTCTTCTTTTGTCTAATCTTTACATAGTTGTATTGGGCTAAAAAATAACGTGAAATAACGTGCCAGTGCCATGCGAGACATTCTGGACTTACTTTAGGTTCCCAGTTTTATGAGGACCAAAGGGAATAAGACCTTTATTGGTTGGAGATTATGTCAAAACATTTCGTAGAGATCCCCCCCGGTACAATTTGTAAAAAGGAGTAAGACTTGTATTGCAGAACCTATCGTAAAGACCACCCACCGCCCAGATGTAATTGTATGAGAAATAACTAGCTTCAGACTAATTCCACTTGACTAATTCTAAAAGTCTCTAACGATTAGTTGGTTAGCCAGGATCAATGACTATATTTAAATGTTTTATGTAATTTGCTCTTAATGGTTTCCTCAGCAAAATATTTTTAAACTGGACATTTTGATAGCCTATCATCCTATTTCTATTTTTTCATATTATTTTAAAAACCCTGTGTCTTTCAATTCATTATACAACGCATTTTGCTAATTTTCTATCTGTAAGCGTATGCATCCAATAATATCAAATGAGAATGTAGCAGTACTTAAAATTGAAGGGACTTTAATATTTTCCATAATTGCTTGTTTCTGAACTTCCCCTTTCACATAAGTAGAGCGAAATTTTTAAAAAGTACGGTGAAATTTTTTTAAAAATGCACGGAGAAATTAAAATTATACCTTACATTGAAACTTACTTACTCTATTAATAATAGATATGGAAATCGAATAGATATTAAATATAATTTTTCTTTCTTAATTCTCAATAATGAAAACGATTGCGCTATTAATTATCTATTAAAACAATGAAAATGGTTTGGATTTCATTCAAAACAATAAAAATATTGCTACTTGAAAACACTTAATTAGATCTAGACTAGAGAACTTTGCATTAATTATAATTTATATTATCATTAAAATATAATTTACATTATCATAAAAATATTATTTACATTATCAATAAAATATTATTTACATTATCATTAATTTACAATATCAATAAAGTATAATTTTTTATCATCAATTGTATCATTAAATCATAATTTTTTCGAGATTTAAAAAGTTGTAAAGGCATTTTAGTGCAGGAATATTTTCGGTATTTACCAAGAAGAAATTAAAAATCTAGCTTACTTTTTAATGAAATAATTAAAATTTTATTCTTTTTTTTGATAAAACGCAGCATTATTTCATCTTCAGTTTTTAAAATCGTATCTTCTTAATTCTTTCTCAAATGCTTAGTCACATGCTTAAAGCTTTAATGCTTTAAGCATGCTTTAATACTTTAAGCATGCTTTAATGCTTTAGTAAGACACAGTTAGAAACTGGCTATTCCATTTCAACAGTTGAAATAGAAAAGAAACTTCAAGAAACGCTTTCTTTTCGGTTTTCAAAACATTTCACAGTTCTGAGTAAAGTAAAACAAGCTGAAAAATCATTCCACTGAACAGAACAACGAATAAAAAACTCGAAACAATCACAAAAGGGCAATGTCTTTGAAAAGTGGGATTTTCTTTTCTGCTTTCCATTGTTTTATTTTCTCTTTGGAAGGAAAGTTTACTTTCAGCTTGAGAAAAAATTAGGTGAAAGCTTCAATTTCATTCGAGTTTCATTTTTCTCGACACCGGCTCTTTTCAAAACAATAATTTCTTATTTTTATCTGTTTTTAAAATATTTTGTTGCCTTCCTGTAAAACAGACTT
This sequence comes from Argiope aurantia, assembly GCA_026543865.1. Classification (NCBI taxonomy): domain Eukaryota; kingdom Metazoa; phylum Arthropoda; class Arachnida; order Araneae; family Araneidae; genus Argiope; species Argiope aurantia. The sequence continues at coordinate 75,901 of JAPMOR010061756.1, read as the reverse complement.
TGAACCAGATTCTCTTGTTCGATTGTATGGTAACTTTCTCTATTATTTCAGGATTAGTAGTTTTCTGGAAACTGGAGAAAAGACTTTGAAGCCCTAGTTATATAAATAAAGTAACAAATAAACTTGCCAAAGATCAAGTAAAATTTAGAAAAATGTAACAATGAATAGCAATGCTTGATTATTGGAAATTTAGAGTACTAAAACAAGCATATATGATCTACAAAGTTACGTGTTGAGCATTTATATAACGGTAGCGCATTCTAAACAATAACAAAACGAATAACGGAAAATTGTCTCGCTGGTAAAAATACTTTTTTTTTACTTTCTAGTAGACGAAGTATAGAGGAATAAAAGCAAAAGTCAAAAAATATGAACTCGTTGAATCTCCAAGCTTCAGACTTCCCTAAATCCAAAAAAAAAATATTTTTGTTATTATTTTTGTCTGTCAGTCGGTCAGTGAGCACGAAAACTCAAAAACTGTTTGAGCTACTAGGCATCTGATATTTGTAATATGGTATATATGATTTGTATATGGTATAATTTGTATCAAATTTTAAACGAAATCCTTTCAAAAGAAGTCTTTGTATCTGACTGATCGATTACAAATGAATTCGATAACTCCAAAAACCAAAGAGAAAAAGTATATAAAATACAAATATTAAATAAAATAAAATTAATTAAATAAATAATTTATTAATAAATAATAATAAATTAATAGATTTTTATTAATTATTAATTAAATTAAAAGTTAAAATATAAAATATAAATATTAATAAAATTCTGAACCAAGTCAGTTTAACGGTTGAGCTATGATACACCTGTGCTGTCACATAACTCGTAAAGCCAATAGCTCAAATCAATGAAATTCTCAATTTTATCTTTCACTACAACTGCAGTTTTATGCCAAATTTTGGCTCCAACCGGCCATCGGAAAAAATCTCCAAAATACATGTTCTCATGATAGATTCAGCAAAAATTCTAGATAAAACATGAATTATTCATTATTTTCATCATTCTATTTAAAATTAAATTATCCATATTTGCTTGCGTCATAATAGTAAATATATCTGAACTATATTAAATTCTATATACTAACATTTAGTTAATCTTCAATGTTTCAAGAACAGAAGAAATAACTCTTTTGAACTATCGCAGCTCATGAATTTAAGAGCTCAAGATTGTTCCAAGGAATTTTGAAAAATATTTCAACTGAAAAATCGTCTGCCTAAATCATATTATAGCAGTAAAAATTCAAACGGTATTTTTCTACTGAAAAAGGTTGCGCAAAATGTAAACGAAGCATAAGATATTAATGATATTCACTTTCGCATAAAATGTTGTAGATGCATTTACATACTAAGTTTAAAATCATATTTGCTCTCTGATTTTTTTGAAGAGTATCATTTATTTAAGCTTCAGCTTTTTAACAGAGAAATAAACAACAGAATATAAATATTCTGAAAAAAAAATCAATGTATAAAACAACATCAAATAAATCGATTGTTTTTGTTAATGATTTCTAAATATTCAAACAACTTCTGTTATCATTACAGTTTTGCAACTTCTTTTACTTGCAGATAATATAAATCTGTCTTATTAAGAAATAAGAAACTTCGCGAAACCCCACAATGTCATATTTTATTTTAACCTCATCTAAAAACCGAATTGTGGAATTTCGCTTTAGATTATACATGCTACTGATTTTAATTCCAATAGCCTCGTATGTAATCTTATAACAAATCAAGATATCACAATCAAAATTTTATAGGAAAATTTAATTACTAAATCCTGAATAATTCATATGAATCATGATTTTCAGAAAGAATCCCACTATTTCAAATCAAGTTTTCACGCTTACTTGGTTTTTAATATAATTTTTTGTGTAACTATATGTTGGAGATAATCATCAATTAATATATATTTGGTGGACCAAATATCTTATTTCCAATCCTAGGAAATCTGGAATATAAAATTAGGAATCAAACATTTTAACTATGATTTTGTTATGCACAAAAAGTATAGCTATAGGCATAGAGAAAGAGAACCAGAGGTTTCACTCAGAATTTTACAAACGATCGCTGCGCTCCACTGGCATCAATCAGAACTAGAAATGGAGATCATCGGCTTCATCTTGTTAGTGTTAAGCCTGTCTTTGTGCGGTTGAAATAAAAATGTGATAAACGTAATATTTTATACTTTGTATACTGATTAACATTTTAATATTTTTTATTCTATGTTTGTTTTTCATTTTTTGTTAATAAATAAAAGTAATTATGTGGATATAAAAAATATGGTTTGAAGGAACATTTTGAAAAAGTTAGTAAATGTAATTTAATAATTTTAAAAAAATTAAGAAATTTTAAACTTGATGAATGCTTAACAAGTTACTTAAAGATGGTTATAAATTATAGGTATATTACAAGAATATGGTTAATTTTGTATGCATCAATTTATATTCCAAACATATTATTAATTTCTGATTGGCATTTAAATATTATTTATTCTATGCTTGCTTTTTATTTTGGATTAATAAACAAAAGTGATTATGCGTATTTAAAAAAATATCATTTGAAAGAACATTTTGAATAAGGAAATATAATTTTAAAATTTAAAAAAATATTAAACTAATTGAAAGCTTAATAAATTTTTTAAATTATAAGTACATTATAAGAATATGGTTAATTTCGTATGCATCAATTTATATTCCAAATTTAATATTAACTTCTGATTGGAATTTAAATATTATTTATTCTATGTTGGCTTTTTATTTTTGGATTAATGAATGAAAGTGATTATGCGGATTTAAAAAAAAATGTGATTTAAAAGAACATGTTGGAAAAAAAGAATGTAATTTTATAATTTTACAAATTATTAAACTTGTTGAATGCTTAACAAGTTACTAAAAATATTTATAAATTATAAATACATTATAAGAATATGATTAATATCTTATGTATCAGTTTATATTTCAAACTTACTATTAATTTCTGTGTTAAAAAAATCACTTAAGATGTCTGAACTACTTATACGAATTTTAAAAATAGGTCGTAGATAATTATGTATTCTTGAATTTTATAATATCCGACCAAAAACGAAAAAAAAATTAATATTTACACGTTTTTATAGCAATATATTGCCAAAGTTGCCTCTATGTCAGAGTAACGTATTTCCTATTAGTTCTAATCACTGCAACTGGTGATCCCACAGTCTATGTGAATTGCATATTAAACGAATTAGCATTTGTGTCTATGAAAGTCAGACTTCTGTTTATCCTTCTTTGTATGTATAAATCATTTATTTTGGTCATATAGTAATTCAAAAAATAATGAAACATTGGATAAAATTCTATTTGTGAAAAAAATGGAAAAACAATATCAGAAACTACAGAAAAAAAATTGAAATCTTAATAGAAATTAAATATGTAAGCTACAAAAAAAGTAAGGACAAATATGAATGTTCACAATTATTTATAGAATGATATGGCTAAATCAAAACTGTAGAATTATAAAACCATTACCAAAAGGAAACTTGGTAAAATAGCTTACAATCTCGTAGAATTTTAATTATTTTGAAATAAAATTTTGTTACTCGTGAAAAAAATTGATATTTGGAAAATAAAATCCAAGTAGATGCATCCATACTTAGATTTAATATAGGAAATTTACCATACTTGACAATTCATAGATTATATAAATCTAAATATTTCTAATTTTTGAAGAATAATGCTAGAAAATAAATTTAGACTTTTGTGCTAGTCTTTATTTTTGAAATCTCTAACTTTGAAATAAAAAGAAAAAAATGCACCTATTAGATGCTTTGAAATTGCAAATTAAATATCCCACAATAATTAATATCCTTTCTCATTAAATGCACAACAAAATAATTTTGGGGAAAATTTAATAAAAAAGCTATAAAAATCGTTTGCTAATACATCCAATTAATATCATAGTTCTGGCGTATTGGATCTAAAATAAGAACTTTAAAACGCTTTACTTATAATCGAGGTACTTAAAGTGCCAAAATTTGTCGCTAACTGCAATTAATGATTTCTATGCAAAAATGCTGTGCAAAAAGCAATAAAAAGTCACCCATAAGGAAGCAGCCTTTTCCCTCTTGGTGGCAATTACGTGAAGCAGCAAGCAACATGTGTTAAAAATGAGATACCGAAATTAGACCAGACTTTAAAATAAACTTGTGCTTGTTTGTTAAGCTTCAACGTAGTTTAATGTCAAACATCCCTGTTAAACTGAAATAAAAATATTAAAATAGTGATTAGCTATCGTTATTAAACTTTCGAAAATTCTTCTTCCTTAATTCATTCTTAAAGAAAAATAGTCTGAAAACTAATGATATTTCGTTAGGTGCTTATTATAATGAAGTTGAAGTTTTACTACAAAAAAAGAATACTTAACATAGGGTGCGTGCAAAAGTTTTGATTCAGTAAAAACACTGATAATCAAAATCCCTTTTGGAAATTACTTCCCTAATATATTTGAGACCAATTTCTAAATATGGAGAATAATAAAAATTTCTTATTTTACCAAAAGCCACGTGTCCCACTGGGGGGCACCTAAGAAATGAGGATGAGAATTTTCCTGTATGGTAGTTGACTTTTGCCACTTTGGTGGGTACAGAAATTATGTGGAGTCGACTACCTTTTACCGATGACTGGACTTTTTTCCTACGGGAAGAGTTGTATCATAGCTGGTGATGGTCCTTGGGACTCAACCTTAGTTCCCGTCAATGCTGTAGCAGCGGCCTGTTTATTCAGAAATTTTCTTGTGCTTTAAGGCGGGTTGGAGGGCTCAATGTGTGATTAGCATATTAATGGTGACTCATTTAATATTAATATCCTAAAGAATCACTTTGACATTTAATAGACCAGTATGGGAAACACAGCTTCGAAGGCCATTTATATGATCATTCCTGGACTTCAATTTTCATCCTACTGATCTTCTCCAGGCTCTTTGCAGAGTGCTCGATTCACTCTATATTAATATTCTAACTCTTATTCGTCAGTAATGAATAACAATAGAAATATAAGCTTTAAATCCGACAGGGGGAATTTTAAATAAAAGGCTATGATAGAGTCTATGAAAAGCCGTAACATAATTCCAGATAAAATTTAACCATCTTTTTCCATGTGAAAAGGAAAGTGTGCGTGCTTCCCTATTTTACTCAAGAATAAAATTGCATTTCATTTTCACAGTAATAAAAGGATGTGTGGAATTTTAGATTGTACGTTAATTGGGAATCAGGTTTGTTGACATTCTACGACAAATTGAAGGCATAGTACTTAAGAAATATCAGAGAATAGTGCGTAAATTGTTTGAGAAATGTTTATAGAAAAATAAGGGAAATAAATAAAAAAAAATATTCGATGCCAAAATTTAAATACGATGTCCGTTTTAAAAAGAAAAGTAGGCAAAATTTTCCGGTCAAAATGCGTGTATAAATCAAATCTAAAATTCTAATTAATAATAACTTATCTAAAATACTTATTACTATATAGCCGCCCTTGACAATCATCTGAATTGCGAAGAATATTGGCTGAGTTTAATTTCAATGAATAACTGGATAATTATGATCTTTTCACCAAAGTATTTTCAAAATCAAATTACAATACAAATTGACGCTGTGTTATTTTAATAACTTCATATATGTTATATTTACTGAACTATAACATTCTGTGTTCTGTCTCTTTCCGTGATGTTACAAGCGATTCCCAATGCCAGTTGATTTGGAGAGTGGTTGGGACACGGTTTCATCCCAGTAACATCATGGAAAGAGACCGTTTCGGTGGTCCTGGAGTTGTCGTCTGGGGAAGCATTATGATGAACGGGCGGACTGAGCTCCACGTTTTCGACAGAGGTTCTGTAACTGGAGATCGCTATTGTCAGGAGGTGATCCTTCCCCATGTGCGTCTGTTCCGAGGTGCCATTGGATCAGACTTCGTTTTTATGGATGACAATGCACGGCCACACAGGACTCATGCTGCTGATGAGCTCCTGGAAAGTGAAGATATCACTCGAATGGATTGGCCGGCGTGCTCCCCTGATTTAAATCCGATAGAACATGTGTGGGATGCTTTGGGGAGACGCCTTGCGGCACGATTACATCCTCCTGGGAACACCCGACAACTTAAACAGATGCTGATTGAGGAATGGGCACTCTTACCTCAAGAACTGTTGGACAATCTGGTGCTGAGTATGGGGAGACGGTGCGAAGCAACCATTGCAGTAAGGGGAGGGCATATCCCATACTAAGGAACATCTGCTTGCTGTTCTTCCTCTTGGACAGACAATCATGTGTAACGATACTATGAGTTCAATAAAGCCTTTTTTTGTTTGATTCCATACTGTATGCATTATATTCATTTCTGCGCAACTATGCTTTCGTCATTCTTTCAGAACAAAATGCTGTATCTCATTTCTGAATTTCATGTCTCTCAGATGATTTCTCGTGAAGTTATGGCAAAAAACATACCTGCTGCTTAAGTTTTGCACACCAGTGTATTTAGGAGGTATTTGGGGATGGAATAAAATGTTTCTAGCAGTATGGAGCATCTCTTCACTTCTTCATATATTCACTTCTTCATTCTTCATCTCTTCACGTCTTCATCTCTTCACTTCTTCATCACTTCTTCACTTCTTCATGGCATCTCACTAGTGGGAAATTTCTCTTATGGAAGCAAATTGAATATTAGGTTTATAGTCCTACACCAAGCAAACTAATAAAGATAAAAATATCTATCTAAAGACAAAGAGCTCTGAAACCAAATTGTATGCCAAGGATATTTTTGATAGCATTATTTTCAATTTATCTCTTAGATGTTATGAAAGAATGTTTTGAAAATCCTTTCTAGTATCTAAAAGATCGGATTCTGAAACAAGAATTAATGCCAATATTATATTCTGTATTTCTTTCTGTGTTATGCTAATTCTTATACCTAACGCAAAACAAGAAACAAATTGTATAAAAAAAACAAAAGAGTCATGTGAATAGTAATATCTTGTAAAATTTAATTTTGATTAATTATCTTTAAAATTTCCCAACATTCAATTTACTCATTAATTCTACGATTGTCAACATTTCTGTGTTTGAAATTCAACTTGAATAAGTTCAAAATCTATTTTTTTAAATGCAATTTATACATTTTTTGCAAAATTAAAAAACAAATGCAAATCTTCAAAATCAATGCATTTCATACGTTTATTTTAAAAGATGCACTTAATATTCAAAAAAAAAAAAGAAAAACAATAATCTTAGAGAGCAAACTAATCGACAAAGGCGCTTATCAGATGTTATTGATTTAGTGCTTTTGCTTTCAAATTGTCATTGATAAAAATATTCATGCATGCACATATGTTTTTGTGTGTACATGTTTTAATTTTTGCATGTAATCGTTCATACGTGTAGATAAGTATTTTTGTAATAAATTCGAAACTCAAGTCAGAAGGAGTATAGCCTTGACTGTATCAGTCGTTGCATTCTGTGAGTAACACATTACGCAATTTATAGAAGCAATGGCACCCTGAAAACATTATCATATTCAAAATCTCGTAAAACGCTTCATTAAGCCCTTCTAAGTTAACCTCAAAAAGAAAAGACAAAAAATTGAAAAAACTTTTCAAATACCTGATCTCAACTTAGAGTCTAGACACATCCAAAGTTAAAACTGGGATTAAAAAATGCCAAATGATTATGCCAGATTTCAGTGACATTTATAACATATTACTTGTTAAGCAAATAATATTTTTTGAATTAATTTACTTCAGAAGATGATTAAAATCTTATGATGCCAAAGATAAAGATAAGGTATCTGATCTGATCGGATTTTTTTTAAAAACAGAACTTATAAAAAATGCCTTTTCTCCGAAAAATAGCACTAATTAACTTTTCAGTAAGATAAGATAAATAAAAAATTTACGGTGGAAATATCTTGCAATGAAATATATGCATAAGTATGTTAATATCTAGATAAAAATTAAAAAAGGATATCGGCGTCGATAAAAAAAAATTATGTTGATTTTTCTACGTTTGCGTTTGATTCTAGTTGACTTTAAAATATTCTTACAAAACATTTTTCATTCTAAAATGAAAAAAAAAATGCTTTGACATTTACATTTACAAATTTTTAAAAAAAAATTAAGTAGGATATGTCATTTTACTTCATGAAAAAATTTGTCATTTATGGATCAGTAATTTGTTTAAATTACTGTTTCATAAATGACAATATAATCTGATTTTTAAATTTTGCTGGATTAAGATTTTTTTTTATCCAAAGGATTCTAGGTTTTTCTTGTTGCTTCAATTAATTATAAATATAAAATTGAAGCTGATAAGTTAAACATTTTCATAAAAAATTATTACAATTTCCAAGTTAAGGCACCGTGTTTCGATATGCGAAATGTGTAATAAAAATTATTTTCAATCTAATTCATTTTGACAAGTAGCGTTTTAAACATGATATCTTTTATATTCAGATAAAAATATATTGTTATGCCTAGATATCTTTTTCATCATAATAAGGATAAATTATCAAAATGAATAATTCATTAAGAATAAAAAAAATTGCTTTAATAATCTATTTTTTGACAAGAATAATTTTCTTTCAGTTCAATTTGCATTTGGTGTTACCATGTATAGATTTCATAATTAAAAATTCTGTCAGAAAAAATAGTTCACGCATTTTTTTTATTTATTTATATTAATTTATTTATTTTGTAAAGCTGGTAGAATTAAACTCCAATCTAATAACAATTTACCTTTTAAAATCTATTTTTTTAACTAAAAAGTAGTTTAAATCCTTAAACATATTAAGAACAGAAGCTTGGTTTAAAGTTAACACAACTTATAAGGGCTTATGATTTAAGCAGATATAGTGCTGACTTTTAAATCTTTTTATTTTTTATTTTTACTTTTACTTGTTTAACGTGTATACCCCCAAAATCTTTTATGTTGATTAAAATGATTTAATACTATTTTCGCATATCCTTTTCAACTGTTACCATTTCAAAGTTGTCAATGCCATCTCATTTAGCCTTTGTATTTCTTAAAAATAACTATACGGCAACTTTTATTTTCAGGGTTTTTTTTAACTTTTTTGCATTAATTACAGAAAACTGAATTTAAAATTTTCTACTAACGAATATTGCTTATGAATATTTCATTAACAATGTTATTTTATTATTTTCCGAAAATGGTCGGAAATGTTTATATCAAATCAATGTTTACACCATATAAAACCCCACCCTACCACCAAAAAAAGGAAATTTCGTCTTTCGTCTAAAGCATAAAATTAGAGAAGACTCGTTGTTGTACTCACAGCTCCACCTGCTTCAATCTGTTTTATATGCAAATATAAATAAAATAAGTAAAATAATTATTCCCTTAATCAGGGAGCCCCGGGTTCGAATCCTGGTTCGGGTATGGTTGCTCTTCTTCTGTGTTCTATCTGTGAGGTGTGTTAATGTACCCCCTTGTAAAAACGGGTTCTGCAAGCGAATGTAACGCATGAAGTAGCTTTTGTACTCTTGGCCCTAGTTGCTGCTACTGAAAAAAAAAAAAAAAAAAGAGACGCTCATTCGGCTTAAATTGCTGACAGGTAACTAACTGTCAGCTGGCCTGTAAAGTGCCATAATTCACAACAACAAGTAATAACTAAAATATAGCCGATGAGGTTTCATATTCACCCATTGAAGTTTTTAACTTCAACTCCAATTACTGCTCCAAAGAATCTGGATTTTAAAAAAATATTTAATGTTAATTTTGATTATATATATGTCAACATTTCTTTAAATTCTTCTTCTGGAATCTATCTATATATAAATAGCCATAGAAGAAATTAATAATTCCAATGGTCATGGAAGCGTTTTTAAGGGATTAAATTTTAACTTACTCAATAGACAATAACAAAAGACAAGACATTTGGCTCAGATTGGGTTTCCTTAGATCTCTTACATATTTTGTAAAAAAAAAAAAAAAAAAAAAAAAAAAAAAAAAAAAAAAA
>JAPMOR010061756.1:51792-65789 GCA_026543865.1 Argiope aurantia | reverse complement strand
AAAAAAAAAAAAAAAAAAAAAAAAAAAAAAAAAAAAAAGATTAGATCCTAATGCTAAGAAATCAAGATTAACATGTCCAAACTATTTAATAATCGATTAAGAATTTGTAAAAATCGCTAATTAATAAGGTTTTTTTGGTGAAAAATTAGCCTCTGATTAAAATTGCTCTTGGCCCACTGATTTGTTCTATGAACTGAATGTTCCAAAAAGTCCTTTTCTTTTCAATATATTTTTCTTTGTTTGCCGGAGTATCAGTGCGGTTTCTCATGTATTTAGATCAACTAGTTTATTTAATATAAGTTGAGTAATAAATATCCAGAGAGTTACACTTATAACTTCTTTTCTTATTTTTAAAACCTGGAGTAAAAAATAAAATAGAATATCAACTTACAGTTCCTTATAACTTGGTATAAGGAACTGTATAACTCAATATGTTTCTGGTAATATGTGATAATATCTCCAACGGCAATCATTTCAAAGTACGAGTTCGAATGTATGCTCAGTTTTATGAGACAATCTGTTTTTTCATTCAAAGAAATATTGAATGTCTTGAAGTGTAAACCAATTCAATAATGGCCAATAGGATCATTTTGTTTAGTTTGGCCATTTCGGTACATTTTCTTCGATACTCGTAGATTTTTTTGTGTACTTTATTATTGATCAATATTATATCCTGCTTCCTGTTTCATTAGATCTTTCTATCAATGTCTAACAAAAACATTATAAAACAGCCTAAATAAAACTGCATAATTTTTATAAGAAAAAATTTAGAGTTTAGGAGCTATGTTGCTTCATTACAGATTAGAGACGGTTGTCTATTAAAGTTTTATGATCTCGTTCTCTATTAATTTCAGAATGAATTTCCGATCAAAAAATGATGGATGACATACTGCGTTTTGCAATATCTCATTTAACTTTTTAACTTCAAAACACATTAGTAACCAATCATTTTCAGGTATTTTATTATAATTCAAACCTAAAATGTATTACATTCGTTTCTAGTGTATATATTACACCTTTTTTCCATTGCTTCTCTTTTTTTCATATGGTGTTTTGTTTTCTGATATTTTCTGCTTACACATATAATCTTGCCATATGCCTATACTTTTTTGTATGTATAGGTATTTATTAGTATGCATTTATTTTTTATTTCATGGAAAACTTCTATTTAAAAAATGTGCCGAAATAATGATGACCAAAACCTATCTTCCCATCTCATAACTTACATTTAGACAAAATCGAATTCAAACTAATCTCAAATTGAATCTTAAACATTTTTGCTTTCTTTTTGACAAAAATCCGCTCATTCTTCTCTTTATTTTATCAAATTTGTTTGATAACTCTTTAACAATCCAAACTGATTTCCCCTCCTTCGTATCTCGAAACCCTGAGCAAGTGTGCAGTAATAAAACATTTTACTCGAACCAAGACATTTTTTGCTTGGTTCATCACCTGAAACATCACCTGCTTTATACATTAATTTTTAAACTCAAAATTAGTTTGGAATATTTTTATACATTGGCAGTAATACATGTAGGATCTATATTGGATTTTGAATTTCCTTTTTTACTTACTCTCAAAAATTTTCTTCAAATAAGGAAAAGATGACTCATGGAATTTTTGTAAGTGATAATTGCAACTTACACACGTTAGTGAACTTTTTTATATAATTTTTAATACGATTAATTGCTATTTTCAATAGATATGCTCCGGTTTTATGCTTGGAATCATATTGTAAATTCGATTTAGATTAAAAATAGGAAGTGCTATTTTGCTCAATGCCGTTTTCCCTTCCTTAGCTTTACATTAGGGGGTATTTTATTTAGTAAAAGCTAATGTGCTTAAAAAATTATTTTGTCGAAATAAAATACTACTCTAAGATAATATGCGTCAAACAATTTTTTTTCTGATTGCCAAATTCAAAAAAATAAGAAACCATTAGCATAGCGGATTAAAATATGGTCAATTAGTAATCTTCATATTAGTTATTATCAAAATATTATTGTTTAGGCCTTCAAAAGCTACTGAGACATAAGCATTGTCTATATCTAAGAATCCCACTAATAAGCAATTCAATATAAATAATCCAAATGAGAGATATAGCGCTTAATAAAGATAAAATTGAGATTTAAAATAAATAGGAGACATAAAATAGAGACATGGAACATTCATTATTTTCTTTTAATATTTTCATTATAATAGTTTTAAAGTTTTTTCTCCTGAATATTGTTGATTTAGTTACCAGATCTACAATTATAATAATGAGATATTATGAGTCCTAATTAAAAAAATTTCTTATTCGTGAACGTGTTCTCTCTGCTTTTCTATTTTGAATTATTGTTGCCGAAATAAACTTTCAACACTGAGTCTCTTGAAGAAAGTCTCTTATTCATTCTGTTTTTCATTTTCAGCTTATCTATTGGATTTATTCTTTTTTTTAAGTAATATATCTAAAAAAATCATTTTCTTTTTCAAAAATGTATTACTAAATATTTTCTTGTGAAATATTATAATTTAAATAACAAGCTTATTACAACAGATAAATAAAACAGAAATTTTACAGAAAATCATTTAATAAAAAAAGTATTCATATTTTTAAAACATCAGTGATACAAAAAATATTGTTCTCATATAGATTTAGTTGCAATTTTTGAAAAAAAAAATGTTGGTAATACTTTTCCACTGTCAGTTATTTCTGTCTTACTATGGTTGTATGCTATAACATTCATCTATTAGAGATAACTATAATCAATTGCTGGGCCTAATTTCCAAATACTTCAAATTTTTTAGAAAAATAGAATTCTATATTATACAGAAGAATATCGTCTGTAGAAAAAAATTCACTATACAACAATTTTCTAGTTTAATAATAATTTATTTTTCTTCATTAAATTCTTTGTATTATTTGGAATTTTGTGCGGAAACTTATCATTTATTTCACAAAAATCGCAAAAGGGGAAACTTATCAGTAGATATACAGTCAGAAAATTGCTGCAGACATTCAGAACACTTTTATATTTGTTCTTCAATTGTCTGCTGTATTCCTGGTTTGTTATCTTTCAATTGAAAATGCCTTTGACATCGATTTTATAATTCGGCGACCGATATGAAATATTTGTATTTCACTTTTGAATTCCCTTTCTTATTCATAAGAACAGCAAATCCATTTATTCTTACAAAATATATACAGAAGACTTTTTATTACTTTTTTATGTATTGCACAACATGAAAGGATATGTTTCTTTTTCTTTTTCTTTTTTTTCCAATACCCTTGCAAAGATCAATCTATATGCAAACTTACAAGGGATTAAAATTTGCAATGACAATAGGATATTTTCTATTGAAAATATTGTATAGTTAATGCAGAATGTTCTTAGTCCTTTTGTTATCGCCTATAAATAGATACATTATTTTGGTTTTCGCTTCAGATAAGGGTGTCTTTTGCTGTCTTTATAGAGGTCGACAGGTTTTGTTTGAAGGTGTCGTTGCTTTATGGTATTCTTAGCCGGCCTTCCTGGTGACAATACCACTTGCTTGGAAATGATTGTGCAACCTGGTTACAACTTTCAGGACTACTTGTATCATCTCCGCTTGATATTGGCCTACTTCAACCCGCCAATGGATCTCCATCTCTAGGAATCATCTAAATAATTATAAGATATCATTCCCACTTCAAATAGGCTACAAATGTAATATTCACAAAACTACAGGCAAAAATATCCCAGATGCTTAAACGGTCTAGTTGATGTAATTCTGCGAAAACTAACACTAAACACTTTCTTTTTCTAGACCGAAGATTGAAATTGTGTTACTCGTTCTTCAAAATGTACAACATGCCAATTCTATCAATATTTTACTGGCGCCAATTTAAAATTATTTTGAAAAAAAGGTTCATGACCTTAATTTTGAACATGTGTATATAATAAATGCACAAATAATCAAAGTTACGATGAACATTCGCAACGAAATCGTGAACTTATATACAAAGCCAAAACAAAATTTATATTTAAAATCTGTTAAATGTATAACATTTTCCTCTATTTTATTATTCAAAGTGGTATACATATTTATTTAGAAAGTTTATTTATCCCAGATTTTGTTTATATAATATTAAATTTTGAAGCAATATGTTCTCTGATTAATAGTTTACCAAACATAGACATTAAATTGTTGAAACGTCTGAGATTTCACTTGATATGGAAATTCTCAGATAAAATATAACCATATCTCAGATCAAACTAATGTTGCTCATATTTTGTGTATGTGTAACATAATTGTGTATACATAATTTGAAAGTTTATTTTCCTTGTATTTCGTTTGCTTATTATCTCATTTTGAAGCAATCCGCGGATTAATTTGCAGTTTATCAACCACCGATATTCAATTATTAAAACGTCTGAGATTTCACTTGAAAAGGAATTTCGTTTACTATATCTCAGATCCCCCTGATGGTGAACACATACACACTATTTATTTTGAAAGTTTATATTCTTTGCATTTTGATTGCTTTTTATCCCATTTTGAAGAAATACTCTGGTTGATTAAGAATTTATCAATCATCGATATCCAATTGTCGAAACGTTTGATATTTCACAGAATTTTTCCATATATTATATAACACCAATGTGAGAATGTCTGCTACGTTCTATGATTAAAGAATACCACGGCCAAACACAGAATAGATTTTCTGTGAACTTACTATTTTTGTATTCTTCTTCTTCAAGATAAAATGTTGTTTTCTTTCTCTTTATAAAGCATTGACAACGGAGAGAAAAAAAAAGGAAAATTAAATGTCCAAAGTAAACCATGAATATCGGAAATCAATTAATTTATTAAAGTTTAACAGAGCATCGGCCAAAATTTTGCAAACGATTTGCAACGAAACTAAGAAAAAATAAGTTGGAAAGTTTGTTTTGAGAAAATAATCCAGTTGTTTATTTGTATAATTAATTAAGAGAAACTAATCTTGACCTTCTTTTGTTTCTTAAGAAATCTGCTGTTTGCAGGAAAAAAAGAAATTCATACTTATTCTCCTATTCTGAGATTTTTTCAATACTTTACTCACTGGTTTTAGTTCGTGTATTCATATTTACATAAACCAGTCTTGTTGTTTTTAAATTTACGATTTTCAAGGCTGTTTTTGGATTAACATCTTTATATTGCACTCTATGAGTCACCATGGAAAAATAGTCATTTTTATATAAAATAGATACAAATTAAGAAAACATACATTATGGATCACAAAAAAGATTATTGGAAAAATTTTAATAAAATAATAATCAATGGAATGGATTACCCTTTTGATTTTCTTTGATTCTTTAATTTTAGGACACTAATACCAAAAATGACATCGGACAAAGAAAAAAATAACAAATAGAATTAAAATTTCCTGAAGTCAGTCCTTCAGTCGTGCATTTTTGTCCTTAACTTCCATCTAAAATTCACGATGGCAGATTTTCTTTTTAATGAATTGCTGCAAAACAGATCAACTCAATTTTCTTCTTGTGCTGCAACAAATCCAGATAGAGAAAATGGTTATAAGGATCATTATAATTTCTTGGTATTATCATTTTGAGGGTTACTGGAAAGAAGTAATAAACTGCGATCGGTATTTTTCATAAATTTATACCATGACAAAAGAAAAACAATTTTGGCGCTTAATATTCATTGCTGAAAGGTGGTAATTAATTCCTATTATCATTATTAAATTGGTAAAAAAAACATGTATTTTCCTAATAATATTTGTACAACACATGAATTAGAGTGACCAACAAATAATTACTAGTGACCAATATTTGGTGCCTTAGTCCAGATATTTGGTAGAAAAGCTTTTATAATGAAAAGTATC
This sequence comes from Argiope aurantia, assembly GCA_026543865.1. Taxonomy (NCBI): domain Eukaryota; kingdom Metazoa; phylum Arthropoda; class Arachnida; order Araneae; family Araneidae; genus Argiope; species Argiope aurantia. The sequence goes on along the minus strand of JAPMOR010061756.1, from coordinate 59,941 downwards.
GGCAATTCGAAGTTACTAGTAACCAATATTTGGTGCCCTGGTCTTTTTATATATTATACTGAAATATTTATACTGAAGAGCATTGGTAATTTGAAATAAAAAATGTCTCTTCTACACTAGATGATTGTTACTTCTCTTCTTGAGCTGAAACAATTTCAGATAAAACCATTCCATATTCATCAAAATTTCTTAGTATTATCATTTTGGAAGAATTACTGGTAAATAGTAATAAACTACTATCATTTTTTTCATGAATGGTTATCATGTCTCGAGGAAAAATAATTTGGATATCAAAATTTATTTCGAAAAAAGGGAAATTAGTTTCTGATCTTATTATAAGTTGGAAAAAAGAAAACGTGCATTTTCCCAATGCATAAATTATAGTGACCAACAAATCATTGTTAATAGTCAATATTTGGTGCCCTAGTTCTGATATGTGGAGATAAAACTTTTATACTGAAGAGCAATGGCAATTTGAAATAGAAAATGTCCTACTACAGTGGTGGATTATTACTGAAAATTTCTTTTTATTACTGATTGTTTTCTATTCATATACGGAGTTAAATTCCCTGACATTTAGCAAACTCAAGCAAAATGCGAACTACTTACTTTCCAGTTCGCAGTATCTGCGAGAAAGATTCAAAATCTGTGAGAATGACTAAAACAATGAATGCTTATATAATATCTCGTGATAACCATATGAGGAAATAGCGACCACTGATCAGATATATATTGATTATCACAACATAAGTAAAATATAACGTCAAAGCAAAGAAAGTTAATTTAGCTGAATCGATCATTTTTAAGAAAATCTAATACAGCATAAATACCATAATTATTCTCAAAGTTTAGGTATTGAATAAAAATATAGCAAAGTAAATCGGTGAATATTTGATTACTTTTAATGCGTGAGCATTTCATAAGTTTTATTTAATAATATTTCGAACTTTCATTAACTTTTACAGAAGCTTCTTCGGCCACAGTTTTGCCAATTACACATCAAATATTGAGGGAAATGTCGGCCATCATTCCTCCAATAACCTTAGCAGCACTCCGTTTTCGATTTTAGATATCGCAAATTTTAGTTGAAAATACACATTTTAAACAAATCAAAGAAAAATTTCTAAAAGTATTAAATCCATGAAAATCAATTAATAGGGCCTGGATAAGAATAAAATTTGTTCGCACATTTTTCCTCCCCTTAATCTATGACAATGAATTTGATGTTACAGTGCGCCATCCTTCGGATTTCGACGTTACATTTCAGGTACAGAATAATACTATAACATACTGAAATGCAGACTACATAGTTTCTGATGTTGCTACTACTACAGTAAATTCCTAAAAGACTAGCGTTCATTGTTACATATGAGATACTTACTAACTTTATAACAAAGTGAAATACAGGTGAGTCATTTCTACAGTCGCAATGCAACAGTAAATTCATAAACAAATCGCACTCATTATTACATTCGAGATAAATACTAACACTATAAAAAAGTGAAATTTAGGTGAGTCATTTCTACAATCAGTCGTATTGCTAACACAGCATATTCCTAAAACAAATCGCACTCATTGTTACATTCGAGATACATACTAACACTATAACAAAGTGAAATTTAGGTGAGTCATTTCTACAATCAGTCGTATTGCTAACACAGCATATTCCTAAAACAAATTGCACTCATTGTTACATTCGAGATACAGATTAACATTATAACAAGACAAAATAATGGTGAGTCATATTTACAGTCTTATTGCTACAGCAAATTTATTTTTAAAAAATCGTTATCTTTGTTACATTGGATTCATAGAATAACATTATAACCACCGAAATACGCATCGAGTCACTTTGACACTACTGCTACTACGAAAAATTCTTAAAGAACATCGCATTCTCCTTATTATTAAAAATCACAGCAACTTTTATTTCATTTAAAACAAAATTTAAATTCGCACATTATTCTATCCTTTTTTTATCCAACCAGGATATTTGCCCGCTGATTTTTAGCCAATGTGTATATTTGAATGTTTATAAAAATTAGTCAAGTAAAGATGAATTAATAGATAAAAGGAAACAAACAGATTATATAAATGAATATATATATATCCCGTAACTGAAAACTGGAGTTAAAATGCTTCTGCGTTCTTCATTAGCTTATCCAGTGGTATTTTGTCCTTAAATACAATCATATCAGTAATTTCGAGTTGTTCTTTAAGCAGTATGTTGGCAAAAGTCTAAGTATCAACACGTGCGTATAACCGAATAATTCCTTTTCCAAAGTTTTTTTTGTTGTTATTTATGGTGTCACTGATTCCACGTCTCTGAAACTACTTTTAATTTGAACAAAGCAAAAAAAAATAAAAATAAAATTCTTAAAATAATATTTAAAAAAAAAAATTTCATTTTTCTTTGTTAAATTCTAACAGTTATTAACATTAATGTAAGTCCGAAATATCTATATGAAGTAAATACTCATTAAAAGATTATTTATGGTTTTTATAACATCTTTCCAACATTTAATATTATAACAACTAAGATTTTTACTATTAATATTTTTAATCTCTTTAGTAACTACATGATTTCCAAAATGTATTGTGTTTCCAAAATAAATTCCAATGCTGTTTACAAAAGACAAAAAAGAAAAAAAAATCAATTGATTCAAAACATGCAGACGTATCCAAAGCATAGACATAGCATATTCTGTATAAATCATTAAGAAGAATGTCAAATAATGTAACTTAAAAAATGTTTGGTGGAATAACAAACAAGTCCATTATTATAACTGGTCGACCTATTTCAAATAAGTTGAAATATACATTTCGCTCAAAGGATTTCTAGAAAAGCAATATTTTATCTCACAAATCTTTATTTCAGAGAAATAAATTCTATTGTCTATAAAAAAAATTTCCAGTAAACAAAGACTGCCCTATTTTAGCTAAATTATAATAGTTTTGTCTCTTTTATTTATTGATTATTTTACTAAGGAAAATTAAAGTTTAAATATATTTCAGATCATTTTTATATCTTATTTTTACTAAATGTCTCGAAATTTCAGAAAAAATCAACAAAATATTATTATCTGTTTAATAAGTTGTAACAATAAGAAAGTAATGCTGTCTAACAATAGCAAAAATAATATTATCTGTTTAACAAGTTGTAACAATAACGATGTTGTTATTGTTACAACTATCCTTCTAGCAAAATCTGCAATTGATGTGAAAAATAAAAAGTCTTGATTTATCTTAGAAATTATATTCAAGATCAATATCAAGTATGTCCAAGAAAATTTAAATACCATATATTAATACAATATTTCTGTAGAAAAAAGTTAATGAATTTCGTATTTTCTTGGAGTATATACATGTGTGATGTTATATTAGTGTACAAATGGTCTGATAATAGAAGAAATATATGTGTGAATAATCTGTTTAATTCCTTATTTTGTAAAATACGAAAGTTTGTTTTTACATAAAAATTGACTTTTTAACTTGAATGCTACAAAATGCCATCTGTTATTTTTCTCGAGCATAATTATTGATACAACCAAAATTCATCAAAACTGTTTATTTGAAAGTTGGTTTAAACAGTATTACTATTTATACAGTTTTACTATTAATAAGTAAAGATTACAAAAAAAGTAATGAAATAAAAAAGGTGACCAAATATCAAATTATCAATCCGGAGATGATTTTGATTAATTTATTATTTGATTTCTAATTAATTAATTACGGTTATGAAAATTACTTTTTTATTCAAAACAGCTTCTCGTAAATTAAAAGTGGATTGAACCTCTAATATCTTCATAATAAGCAATATAAGTACAAAAGATTATAAAAAGGGTGGAAAAGTTTATAACAAATGGTGTTGCGAAGCAACCAGTTTTTTTTATGGTAGAATAATTGCAAAGCATTGGCAAAAACTATTTTGACACTTTTTAAAAGTGTTAGATATTTAATTTGGTTTAGATACTTGCAACTTTCTTTCCTAAAACCTATAATTTTTCATTAATGCATAAATGGAGGTTAATTTGATGTTTATGATTCATATGACAATGTCATATAAAACAAATCACCTAATGTCACACTTCATATTATCGTTCGTTATATAGTTCGAGAAGATTATTCAACACTTGCAAGTTTGTATACAAATTCTGAAATTAAATTGGTTAGATACTCATGACATTTAAAAAAATATTTTATATTTATTAATGGGTGATTGAAATTTTTTAATTTTCTCTTCCTGAATGGCTTGTGGAAATAATTAAAAGAACATAAAACCATTTCCAACTCTACAAGGACAAACCCTAAATATATCTAAGAAATCTCAGCTGTAACCAGTATTTAACACAGAATTAACAGGGTGAAAGAAAGTGTGAGATATCAGTTGCTGCAATTAGAACTTAAAAATGCATAAGCTAAAATTAAAATACGAGGTACGAAAATCATTTGTGAATGATTTAATTTAAGATGAATAAGTTGAATGCGTAAGTTTGAGTAATAAGTGATGAATGATGAAGGAATAATAAGTAATTTAATGAATAAGTAAATGAATGATGAATAAGATTATTCATCGATGAATAAATTTACTGAAAAAACAAGACAAAATTTCTAAAAGGCCAAAATTTTTAAAAACATTCATTTTTTCATTTTGTTTTCTTAAGATATTCTAGGACTTTAAAAATGACTTAGAGTCTTGAATTCACTTTGAAATTGAATATACCATAAACAAAGGTAAGCTAAGTAAACTCTCAATTATTCCAATTTTTTCAATTAATCTAATTATTATTGATAAAACGATTATGAATATTTTCCAGTAATCCTCAAAATAAATAAAGACTTTTCCACAAAGCAGAAATTTAATTTCCATTTAAAGCAAACGATTAGTAAAGGCAATGCTCAGAAAATAATAACATTAATTACTTCTTAATGATGAATTCACTTGATATAGCTTCAAACTAAATAACATTTCCGACGCAAAACACTAAACATAATGAGCTTAATAAAGAATAAAGCTGGAATAAAATTGGATTATAGAATTAAAATGAAATTAATTTTGGAAGCCTCTTAAAACACGATTCTGTTTAAACGAAATAAAATCCAACGAAATGGAATTAGATTGAACAAAGGCCGATGATATACTTAAAGTTATTTCTGGTTATATCGTTAAAGACGATATTTTAAAAATTTATTTCCCCTGACATTTCAACTTGAATGGTTTCTATTTATAACTAAAACCACTTTGCTCCAACACTTTATTGCAATTATTTTTGAAGAAGCAAAATAATGAGCGACAATATTCAGCACATAACAGCATTTTCTAATATTGCTTTCAGACTGAATAGTGCAATCATATAAAGAGGATTCAAAAAATTGACACATAAAATCTTAGGAGAGCTAAAAAATTAAGAAATAATATAACATCTAAAAGAAAAAGAAAATCAGAAAAGCCTTTCTGTTTAGTTAGAAGACTCAGTGGTTGCATCTCTTCTACAACCATTTAGATTCGTTATAGTATATGAAGAACATGAACCAATTTACGAGTACAGGTTAATGGATATGTCGACATTATCGGAAGAATCTTTATCATCAATATAATTTCATAAAAATGTTGGGTACTTTAAAAGTGTTCTCAAATCAAACGCTGTTGTCATGAAACGTGCATAAAATGAGAAGGGTAAGAATTATGAGCAATTGTGATGAAAATAGGTGTATGCATGCAACATTCAGATACTAAATATTTCCAAATCAAGAATATCTAGTGTTATCGATTTTTCCTGTTTGAATTTTCCTTAATCGATTTGCAGTCATCTGTTTCTTAAGATTGTTTTGTGCTTTTTGTCAGTTCCGATAATTTATAAATTCAATATGAATCATCCTGTGATTAAATTCCTTACATATTGAATTTCCATTCATCATTAATTCCTTTTATTTTTTTTATTTCCTTTCATATTTTCATGCAGTCTTACTCATAAGTAAGTTTGAAATAAATTCCGCTTGAACAAGCAAGATTAAATTCATTTTGCTTTCTTAAACAGTGTATAGTGATATTACGCTAGGTGGATAATTGATGAAAAAGATAAAAGATTGTAAAGTGATCAAGGATTAATAGAATCAGATCTGAGTCATTCTACTTAAATACAAGTTAGAAACATTAGAACATTAGAAACAAACGTTACATTAAGTTATTCAAATTATGGTAAAGATTATAACTACATTCTTCTATCTAAAAAGCATTCTTCTAGATTCTTCTAGTTGCAATATTATTAGTTAAAAAGCATTCTTCTTACTCCTTCTAGTTACATTCTTATTAGTTAAAAAGCAATTGTTTAAAGACATATCAAATTCTTATTAGTTAAAATACTAATAAGAAATCAAATTTCATTTATTTAAATCATTGCATTTTCGGGTAATTGTGACTATATGCATATGAAAGTACAAATCAACAGACGGTCAATCCGTTGACAGATTTAGTTCAAAGTGTTTTACAAAAATATACATCTAAAATATAAAGCCTCTACACAAACTTTTATCAAATTCATTTTTAAGTTTTGTCGTTATTGAGTTCATTTGTACTCAAACAGCGGAACAAAGAGATTTCCACTTAATAGATTTCTTTCAAAATTTGACGAAAATAAACAAATTTGGCGTTAATCCCATGTACCAATACCAGCCGTCTAATTCAAATGACTTTTAATTTATTGGTTTCACAAATAAACATGCAGACTTTCTGCCAAAAGGCCAAAAGTGTGTTTTTTAGAATCAGGTAGGGTTGGAGATTCATCAAAACCCCTGAAATCTATCTATCTATTTCTCTCTCTCTCTCTCTCTCTCTCCCCCTACGTGCGTGCGTGTATATGTGCGTGCTTACGTGCGTTTACAGAAAACGTCAATATATATATTTATTGACTTTTATATTACTTTCACTTCATAGACTTTAGTATACCAGAAAATAAAAACGAATTACTAATGCAAGTAATAAATGCATAAAACAAAATTATTTAATAGCAGAAATAACAGTAATCTTTTTCTAATATATACAAGTATTGCAGGCAAAAACGCATTACATGAAAAGAAAATTTTATAAATTCTTTCTTGTGAAAATTTTGCATTTATTTCTTCAACAATTTTGAATTATTCATTTGTTGTTAAAATGGAATGAAAGTCAAAGTTGCAGACAATAAAAAGATCGATCGATATATATATATTTTTTTGGAATAAATTGGAAACAGTTCTTCAAAATTCCAACAATCTCCACAAAGATTTGGAATAAAAGTAAGTTTTTGCCATTCTTCTTACAACGGGAAAAAATATTTTGAGAGAGAAAAAAATTTAGAAAAAACTAAAAGGCATATTAAATTTTGATACAAATATAAAAAGGCCTCTCTTATGTTATTTCAAGTATTGTTACCTTGAATCTGCCTGGAGCTGCAACGCTGAAAGTGTTTTTTTAAAAAAATCATATAGAAGTGAAGCACATCTCAGCAAATTTTTTTAATGAATTTTTTTTATAAAAATATATTAGATTTTCTTTTATTTGATCACAAATTATTAAAACCTTATCGTTTATTCGTTGAACAATTTCTTTTTTACATTCCATGAAATTTTTTTTAAAAAGAATTATTGATGATAAAATAGAATTTAAGGTTCAACGTTCTTATGCATCTAATCCTTTATTTTAAAAAAAGAAAAACAACTTTTTAAAAAAAAATTTGGGAAAAATAATTATTACCCTAATTTTTTACACGTAATTTATGGAAATAATAATTACATCGGATAGTAAATTATATCTTATAGAGGCAATATCTTACGTTTTGTATAGCAATTTTTTTTATTTACATTCACATAAACAATTCCGATTAATTTGAAACTGGTTTTCTTGATTTTAGTCTTTATAATTAAAAATATTATTTCTTACACTTATTTTCAATAAATGCCTCAAATGGTGCAAACAAGACAGAAATTATTTTAAAAGCCCTATCAATTTTCACAACGTTATATGTTTTGAAATAAAATTTTAAAAATATGCCACGCTTCTAATAAAGTATTTATATTCAGAATATGTTGCTCTGAAATATTCTTTATATAGTTCTTGCTTTTGATCTTTAATTAAAAATATTAGTTCTTTCACTTATTTCAATAAATGTCT
>JAPMOR010061756.1:28563-51782 GCA_026543865.1 Argiope aurantia | reverse complement strand
TCAGAACATATTGCTCTGAAATATTCTTTATATAGTTCTTGCTTTTGATCTTTAATTAAAAATATTAGTTATTTCACTTATTTCAATAAATGTCTCAAGTGATATAAACAGAACAGAGATTATTTTTAAAATATTATCAATTTTCACAACGTTGTATGTTTTAAAATACAATTTTAAAAGTATGCCATTCTTCTGATAAAGTATTTATATTCAAAACATATTAACTCCTAATATCCTTGATAAAATTATTAAAAAAATATAAAAAAGGAAAGAAAAACAACATCTTTAGGGAATCAAAGAAATTATAATATTTTTCGCTTTAAAAAATGCATTAAATAATCAAGTAATTGGTGTAAAAGAGCTTAGATTTTTAAAATTATTAATCTTATATCATAATAATATTAATAATACCTTAATTTATGAAAATATTAATCTCATAGTATTAATGTTTTAGTAAAATAATTAGTAATTTTCATAGCATTAGTAAAATAATTTTGTAATTTTCATATAGATAGTTCTAAACCTTGATAATACTGAAAGAACTAAAGGCGAATAATTGATGATGATGTCGTGTCCGCGTGTCCACGGAAAGAGGGTGCAGTAGCTTCTGAGAATAAATACCCCTGAGCACAAGAGGGCAGAAGTCTGATTTCTAGTTCAAATGAAGATGAAAATCATACACTCGCTTGCACAATCTTTTTTTTTTTTTACTGGGGGTGAGGGCTCTTTCATACATCTCACAGATAGAACACAGGGGAAGAACTACCATGTATGAACCAGTGATGCCTAGAGACGAATAATTAAAGAGACTGTATGCCTTGGCAAGAAATGGCAATTTCTGGTCATTTTTTGATTATTCATTCCAAACTATACATTGTGTTTGCTATGTATAGATTCAAAAACCATGTATAAATCATTTCCAAATTATTTTGTTCGTTATTGATCAGAAATTTGTTAAATTGTAAACATTTTCCTTATTTTTGAAACTAATGCTACATAAATATTACATTTTCATACCTATATTCTTTTAAATTATTATGCAATTTTTTTTCGTTATTTTTTAAGTAAAATTTCTGGAATTTAATAATGAGCTAGTTATGCAGCCTAACTTTTTCTAGTTAAATTATTAATCATAAAGTTTTCTTATAATAAGTTAAAATTTAAGTTTTTAAGTTTTCTACGAAGTAAGCATTAAGCTAACATTTTTAAAATTTTCACTCAAAAAATAACTATATAGCAAAAAAAAAAGAAAAAAGAATTTCTTGCTTCCTAAAAGTTAAAAGGGAGTGTTGTTTTGTATTTAATAAGTAATTGAACATCATTTAAAACATTTATTTGAAATTAAGGCAATAGAATAAGGCTTATTTGTATAATGTTACTACCCACTAAGTAATATCTTTTATTACTGAGAGTGAAAAATGCAAATTTTGAAAAGTTGACAAGAAACATTACTTAGCTATAAAACTTGCAAAATATTATTTTGTGTCAGGAAAATATACACTATTATTCACTTCCATCAGTTTCATTCGTAATATTGGGACATTTTCAAGTTTTATAATTTTGTATTTGATATTTTCTGAATTATTGTTTTTTCTTAATTTATATATATTACATTCAGTTTTTAATAATTTTTGTAGAAGTAAAAGTGTGTATTTTTAATATTTCAAATTATTTAAATTTATTATACTAGAAATAAAAGTGCTTATGATCATAAGATATTCAAAAATGTTGTCACAGTAATGAAATATTTAAATAATAATTTCTATTGATTTTATTACAAATAGATTCCTTTAGACGAACGGTGTCCAAAAATGAAATACCACTGGGGAAGGGAAAGAGTTAAACTACGTTTTTTCCAGAAAAATCTCTATTTAGAATATTTGGATTGTGTTTCTGCATTATACTTTAGAAATTTTGCTAATCTCTGCTCGAAAAAGTGAAATAAAAATCTAGTTTAGACTACCAGCATTCTGGTTTTGCATTATAATTCAGACATTTTATTAACCTGTATTAGGAAGGGTAAAATAGAAATCTAGTTTAGACTGCCAACATTGTGTTTTTTGAGTTTTACTTCAGAAATTAATTCTAATCTGTGCTGAGAAGGATAAAATTGAAATCGTATTTAGATTTTAAACATTTAATTTTAACTGTGACAGCTTCTTCACATTGTTCAACATATGCAATCATCTTGTTTTAAGGTATCGGCTACTTGAATCCTTTGTTCTTATGTTCAAACAATTTAAGATGCTTCATTTGTATATAACATAAAAATTGTGAGCAGTGAAAATAAAAGATAATTTCTATAACACTAAGATAAATTAAATAAAAAGAAATTTCCTCTGAATAAGCCATTTGTCCTATTTGATTGTCGATTAACTAAAGATTTGTGCAATAAGATTATTTATCTAACTATTTTTTTTATTGACAAATAACAAAAAAATAGCCATTATGTTATAGCAAAGATTGAAATTGACTTTTTTCTTTCAATGTAAAATAAAAATAAAAGCCCTGAAAGTTAAAATAAGTTCAAAGTTTTAAAAAAATCTATGATATTTTCGCAAAATTATCGTCTGATGAAAAAATGAAAAAGTTTCAACTTTGTATCTTGTCAGTAGCAGTAAAATAAAAACAGGACTTCAAAAAAACTATTTTTCTCTCAACTTAAAAATATTTCATATTTTAAAGAAATATCAAAGACTTTTTTGCACATATTGATATACACTTCTTGCTTTCCTCCTTTTTTGTAAAGGACAAACAGCTTTGAGAAGAAGAAAAAACACTAAAGGAAGATTTTCTTGTAAAAAAATATGGCCAGATAAAAAAAATTAAGGAAATTATTTTTTATTTTTGATATCGCGTTTATTTAAAAGAAGTATTTGCTCACAGTAAAACAAAACATGGAAAGGCGTTAGTGACACTTAAACCTGCCCCTGAATGTTATTTTTTTGAAGAGTTCTTTTTTCTCACTTAAAAATTATTATTGATATGAAAACAATTCCTTTTTTTTTTCTTTCGGGCCAGGAATATGCTCGAAGATGCATAAAATTTACACAAAATATTTACTTGAAATTCTATGAATCATTTTTTTTTAATTTAATGAAAAAGTACTTTAAAAAGCAGCATTATACAAAAAAAAATTTTTATTTTATTTATTTTCGAACTTTATTTAAAATCCAAGGTATATTATAAAATCTCGTAATTATTGTTTTTAATTCGTTATCATAGGTCGTATTTAGTATCAAATCAAAATTAAATTAAGTTAATCGATAAATTATATATAAAAATATTATTCTGAAAAGGAAATTAATCAAGCTACACAGGAAGATGGAATTATATATTTTATTTCATTGACATTTCATTGTGCACCAAGAGATTAATGCATGCTAAACCATTTAGCCTGATTTGTTCAATGTTTTCTACTTTAAGCAATTCTGCAAGTGTTCCATTAATTTTTCATTCTAAATTCTAACATCAAATATCCTAGTTAATGTCAAATTTTTATTCATATTTTCGTTCAAAATTTATGCAATACCTCTGTAGAATGAAATGACTCGGTGTTAAATTTAATATATTGTTTATCTTAATATTTATTTCTTTAATGTCTTATAATGATTTTATACTATGATTATAATAAGAAAGAACAAGTACTCTTTATTTCTAAAATTTCCATTTGTATTTTTGCACTTTTTTATTGTATAATAATAGAATTTACACAGAGTAGTCTCATAAAATCTATGATATAAGCAATAAAATCATAAGCAACTATCAATTCAGAAATAAACAATATGAAAATTAACTATATAAAATTTCCTGAATCTATATAATAAAATATACATTGTATTTAGAGAGCGCTGATGCTGCTACAACTAAAACACAAATGAGCTTAACCAAAATAGAATTAAAATAAATTTACATTCAAAATTCAAAAAGAAAGATAAAATGAATTCGGCCCGAAGACTTTTTCAAGGGTCACCCTCAGACAAGGATTCAAACCAGGGATTTTTTCTGTGAAGGATCTGACTCTCGTCCAACCAACTGACCCTTCGTGACCCGAAAATCCCAGGAAATTGAGGTTTTGGAGACAAAAATTAGTATCATAAGAATAAAAACATTTTCAAAAAATAATCCAGAAAAAAAACACACAGCAAATCTCGCCACAAAATACCAAGAAAAAAGAATCAAAATCATTTAAACCAGAAAGCTAAGTACTTACTAATTGAAAGTATAATTCCAAAAGACAATGTGAGGTGTAAACTTGTTAGAGCAAATGCACTTCGTTCAATTTAACGAACGCTTGCGTAACATTCAGTTCTATCTGGGTATTAAACTGAATTTTACTGTATTGTGACGATCTAAATTATTTAATTATCAAAATCATCTATGAAATATATCTAAAAAAAATTTTTTAAACTTTAACAGAAAATTTAGAAATTTAATATTACAAAATCTTATAGATTTACTTCATCAAATTTGATATTGGAGCATAGAAAAACATAAAAGAAAAATAGTAACACATATTGCAGCAATAAGTTTAAATTTTGATTGTAATAAAATATACAAAATTAAATATTTCAAAAGAAAAAGGCAAAACAATGAACTATTGATAAAAATTTTAAATTAAATGTTGAAAAATAATATATTATTTCGTGGAATGATAATTTCGAAGAATAATGATAATTTCATGGAATCATTCATTTCCTGAATGATAATTTTGAATCATTATGATAATTTCGTGGAATCATTTCATGATTGAGAATTTCAAGTATTTAGACAGAAACCACTGTCTGTAGATTTAACATAGGAAAATTAACCTAGTCTGATACATCAAACAACATATAGAATCAAATATTTTCAATTTTCCAAATGTTATGCAAGAAAATATAGTTAGGCTTATGATATTAGACTATTTTATTGAAATCTCACTCTGAAATAAAGTTATGAAAATTGTACCTGATAGATTTCATGTGAAATTAAAATAAGTATTCTTCTTTCTTTCTCTACGTATTAATTGCACAATGAAATGGTTTCTGGAAAAAAAAATCTAAGGTATAACAATCATTGATTAATGCTTCCAATTAATATCATAGTTCCGGCATTTTCAACATTAAACAAGCACTATAAAACGCTTCACCTATAATCGAGATATTTAAAGAGACAAAATTTGTTTCCAACTGCAATTAGGGATTTCCATGCAAAGAAGCTGTGTAAAAAGCAATAAAAGTTCAGCTATGGTGCTGTTAAAAGACGGGAACGTTTCACTCAGAACGGCAGTTACGTTTAGTTGCAACACGTGTTCAAAATGAAAGGCTCCAATGACGCTAGCCTTTAAAATTTGATAATTTATTCGTGTTTGTTGAACTTCAACTTGGTTTAATATCAAAACTTTTCTCTAAAACTGAACGTGAGCAAAAATAATGAATAGATAACTAATAAATGAATGATTAGTTATCTTCACTTACTTAGAGGACTTTATTTACTTCATTCAGTCTTAGAGTAAAGACGTTATATAAACTAAAACTTGATTATGTTTAATAATGAAGAACTATGTTTAATAATGAAGTATTTATTATTTTGCGTATATATTTATTTAAAGTATTGTTACAAACCTGCAATTCTGCTTCCCAGCATAGTTGGTTCCATAATCGGAAAGAATGTTTTACAGTCATCTGAATTGGACGGAGTCCGGGTTTCGCGTCGGAGGTCCCAGAACTTGGCGACAAACTTGGCAACCATTTGGCGACTTGGCGACGAATTTGGCGACTTTGACGTCAAAATAGATTATACCCGAAAGATCGAGAATTTTCCTGGTCCATCCATTAGGAACCGAGATACGCCTCGAACGTTCCTGATTGGTTGAGAAGCTTCTAGTCCCGCCTCCTGAGACCTATAAAAGGAGGCAGTCTGTGAAGTCAGTGTAGTAGTAGTCGGAATCTACCGATCGGAATAGTCGGACGCGACAGAGGGTAGAAATCGGAATCGACGGTGAAGAACTGGTCTTCCAGGGATTAGCAGAACAGCGACGGAGTCAAGCTAGTGCGGAACTAAACTGTGAGCTACTGTCTGCAGTAGATTCTTGTTGTATGCTGCACTCACGGCTGAAGATAATCGTCTTCTATGCTGTATATAGTTGTCGTTTTTGTGCTGTCCCGTGTGTCTTCGTGAAAATAAACATCGTTGTTTCTTTTTCTACTGCCGCCTGCTGATTGAGCGTTCTCCACACCATATAACTTCCATTATCCAAACGAACCCCGGGAAAATATTCGTAACATTTGGTGTCAGGAGTGGGGTAGTGGTTAATAGTGTATGGTGCTGACGAGATCCCAAGCAAAAATGGCTGATAGCGGTAATGGGGAGTTACTGGCTCTGTTGGCTAAGATGAAGAAATCTATGGAGGAGATGAAGCAAGGACAAGAAAGAATGGAGCAGGAGATGAAATCCGGACAGGAGGAGTTTAAGAAAGGAATTTCGTCGTGGAAAGAAATTTTAAAAGATAAATGTAATAAAACAGAAGACGTCCAAGATATCACAAAAGAAATTGGAAAAAGCAGCGAGAGCCAAGTGGAAAAAGAAAAGACTGAAGATCGAATGGAGACCGGTGTCACCGAAAAGGAGTTTAGTCATCCAGAAGATGAGCCGAAGTTTAATAAGGAGAGGAACGAACAGGAAAAATGTCAAATAATTGCGGAATTGAAACAGTCTTCTCCGAATGAGTCCCCTGAAGTGGAACCGAAAGTGCAGGCGCTTGAAGATGAAGAAGATGGACTTTCTTCTGACCGGTCTGTTGGTGGCGACCCATGCTCGATGCCTATGGATGCAAGAGTTAATGTGACCCTGTTTGGATTGGATTCGTCCCAAAGATTAAAGGGACTACCTCTCTGCAAGCCTCTTGATATCTCCTTGCATAGTGACACGGAAGAAGAGTACATGGATGGAATCGCTGATCCCTGTAGTCATGGTCTCAATTTCCTCCAAGAATTCGGATTTGCTGTGGATTTTCCGAGGAGTGTCATGCAAATAGGAGCCGATGAATCTCCTGTGCATCCGGACATGTTACGTCGTCGCAGAAGGACCCTTCCAGCAAAAGCGGATGCGCTCTTCGGAAGATCCTGTGTGGAAGGCGTCGGACAATTCTCGAGTGTCGAGAATAGACCGGGAAGAGGTAGACGTATTCAAGTGAAAGCTTTAGCGACGAAGGTGAATACCTGGCATTCGAGTGGGCTTCAGAAGGCACTGTTGGATCATCCTGATACACGGCTGGTTCGATGGAAGAAGTTCAAAGTGACCAACCGACAAGCTTGGCAAGAATTCACTCCAAAGGACTCTACTACGATCCAGCGTTTCGCTCCATGGGACACATTGCATTTCAAGAAGAGAAATCAAGTCTGGGTGCACAATCCGAAACGACGAAGAAATCCGAGTCAAAATCATTGAGAAGGTTCGAATGGATCTTTAGTCGCCGCCAGATTAGTAAACGATGTCATCTTCGAAAGACCGGAAGTCGCCTAAAGCATCATCATCACATCATTCGGAAGCCTACGCCAGCTGTTGGATTGAAATAGGACTGCCGGGACGTCAGTCTCTGAAGAGGGGAGCAATGTTACAAACCGGCAATTCTGCTTCCCAGCATAGTTGGTTCCATAATCGGAAAGAATGTTTTACAGTCATCTGTATTGGACGGAGTCTGGGTTTCACGTCGGAGGTCCCAGAGCCTGGTGGCAAACTTGGAGACATTGGCGCCAAAATAGATTATACCCGAAACAGCGAGAATTTTCCCGATCCGTCCATTAGAAACCGAGGTACACCTCGAACGCTCCTGATTGGTTGAAAGGCTTCTAGCCTCGCCTCCTGAGACCTATAAAAGGAGGCAATCTGTGAAGTCAGAATAATCGTAGTCGGAATCGACGGAGAGGAGTAGTCGGAAGCGACGATGAAGAACTGGTCTTCCAGGGATTAGCGGAACAGCGACGGTGAAGAACTGGTCTTCCAGGGATTAGCGGAGCAGCGACGGAGTCAAGCTAGTGCTGAACTAAGCTGTGCGCTACTGTCTGCAGTAGAGTCTTGTTGTATGCTGCTGTGTATACTACACGTCTCGGCTGAAGATAATAGCCTTCTATGCTGTAAATAGTTGTCGTTTTTGTGCTGTCCTGTGTGTCTTCGTGTAAATAAGCGTCTTGGTTTGTTTTACTGCCGCCTGCTGATTGAGCGTTCTCCACACCATATAACTTCCACTATCCAAACGAACCCGGAAATATGTATTGATCTGAGAGTGTCTAGTAGTTGTCATTTGAAGCCAAAAATGAAATACAGTATATTATCATGTGAGAACATGGTGTTCTTTTGCTTATGGAATTTTGAAGCTCGAAATCATGTATGCAATGAATAAAGCATAAATGGCAATTTCCATCATTATCTTTTAATCGCATATATTTTTTTACCTGCTTTTACCAATATTGCATTATTATTATGAATGCTTCATTGAAAGCAGATGTGTTTTTAAAAGGTTGACCTTCTTTTACCAGTATTTCTTTATTATTACTTATGCTTCTTTAACAGCAGATGCGTTTTTAATAGGATGACGTAGAACTATGACACCATAGCTTTTATTTCATCTCAAAATCGGTCGAGCTCCAAAACTTTGTTTGCCAGCGAGAAAAATTGAAAATGAAAGTTAAAAAAAATTATCATTATATATATATATATAAATAAAACGAGGAGATTCGTCAAAATCTCGAGTTCTGATTTTTTGATTACAATACTTTTTTCTTTATACACTTCGTATACAAGAAAGAGATAAGGAATTACTGCGGATGAAAAATATTCAAGTTTTGTGAAAAAAAAAATAGTTATCAGATTTGTGAAAGATTAAAGGATTTGCTGCAACGCAATCTCTACAAGTCATCAACAGCTGTGTTATTTATAAAGGAGATTTTTAAAGAAGCCGTTTAATACTCTCTGAAGAGTTTGAAATACCTCATCCAAGGACATTAACTGTTTGAAGGACTTGAGGGCATTATCTTGCTGCAAATCAACATTGTAACTTCATTATGCGAGCTAAAAAAAAAATTCATGGCAACCCCTAGTGAAATCCGATTTGAAACTATCAGAATCTGAAGTTATAAAATAGGGATGATGAGATTGGTTTTCACTTAAGGTTCAGTTTGAGACCGGTTTTTTTTTGTTTTGTTTTTTTTTTTCAAATCTATAACAACTAAACGTTTTTCTAAAAATAAATTTTGTCATATTTTCGGAGCATTGCTTTTTAAAAATTGAACTGAATGAATGAATTATTATTTCACAACAATAAAATAGTTCTGGTAAATTTATTATTCTCGTAAAATGAAACCGTGTGATTAGTTAAACAGAAAAGTGTATTAGATTTTATATGATATTAGTAGAAGACATAGATTCTTAAAAATCAATAAAAATGATAGAAAATTTATTATCAACATAATTTTAGAGATAGTTTTCGAAATCAATTAAAATTCAAAATGTTTAGAGGTTTGAAATACCTTTCAGAGTTAGAAAAACATTGGAGAGTGTTACGTTAAAGAAAACCTCTTAAGTAATTTTAAACGTTTTGGAAACTAAATTTTTTGAATGACTATACAGTTTATTCTTTTTATTGTGTTCATATTATTGTTTATCTTGTCCTCTATACACAGAGAAGTGTCATAACCATAAACTGCTACTTGACCGGCCATTAAGGCACACGGAAGAATCTGAATGTCCAGATCCCCGAGACAGCAATACCGGCGGAGTGGTTAAATCCTAAGGGCCATAACCGGCAAGGTAGAACCATTCCCTTGGGAAGTATGCCCTTACTTCGATAGGAGGTAGCCGCCTCCCACCAGTTCTGCACCCACTCGGGTGGCGGGAAAAAATAGATATTACTGAAAACATCGAAAATTTTAGCGATCCATCCAATAGGAACCAAGATACTCCTGATTGGTCCCGAACCTTCTCAACCCGCCTCCCGGAAACTATAAAAGGACGACAGTCTCAAGCTACAATGAATCGGAGTTGGAGTCGAAGACAAGTAACAAGTCGTCGATAGGATAACGAAGGAACGGTGGAATAGTTCAGCGTTGTGTGGAGCTCAAGCGATTGCTGAATTGAGCCGTACGCCGCATCCTGGTGTTTATTATAGAAGCAGCATTGAGTTCTGTGAGGAATAGCCAATTGTCTAGTATTGTGTCGGCAGCTGGATACAGCTAAAGCGAAGAGACAGTGAGGAATTGCAGCCGTTTGGAAAGACTGTAGAGTAAAGCTACGAAGATTTCCTCTCCTGCTGAATTCTGTCTGGCCGCTTTGTGTGCTGTGGCTGTTATTACTACCGATTACGACTTGTAGGCTACTGTTTGTTGTAATGTGCTGCTGTGTATTTCCTGTGTTCGTCTCGGTTCTATATAGTTGTCATCTTCGTATTTGTCTCATCTGTGTACACGAGTTCTTCGTGCAAATAAAAGTCGTCTTTGTTTTCCGCTAAAGGACTGTTTATTTCTACATCCACCATCAAATCTTAATAGAACCCCAAACAGAAGTAGTAAATCAATAACAATATTTTTTTTTAATTTCAAGAGCTCAAACTTTTTTGTATATAATTTTCAGTTTTAATGCTCTGATAATTTAATTTGCCGAAACAGTTAATATTTCATTTTAAATTTTTCGCAAATCAAAAGTCTTCTGCTTGGTATAAAGAAACGAACTTTACATTTACTAGAAGAAAAGAAACAGAATTTCTTAAAAAGCAATGTTTCTCCGGTTCTTATTTTTTCTTTATTCATGGCGCAACTTTTCCAGTTTCCAACTACTGCTAAATGCTTGAAAATTCTTTCTACTGAAAAGAAGAACAGTAAAAAAGACAATCGCACAAGAATAAGATTATAAGAAAGTAATATTTTCCTTATGTGGGATTCATTTTTATCTCTGGGTGGACAATTTACTTTCTGTTTGAAGAAACGTTAGAATATCTCTTCAGTTTCTTTGCAATTTCATGTTTCTTCAGTATACCTCTTTTCTTAAACAATATATTTATTCTTGTTTGAATTTTTAATCTCTTCGTCATTCATCATATTCAAATTTCATCGAAGAGGTGAAATCTTTTATTCATATATTTGCAAATATATCGTTTCTGTGATTGCGTTCCCTTAAATTTGGCTGGAGATTCAAACGCCAAACTGCTGTGTGAGTTTATATATTAAAGAAAGATACCATAAAGTTAGACAGGATTTTTCAAGCAATATAAGCTTTAAAACAGAATAAATATCTTAAGTATCAAATAAAAATGTTTTATAGAAATAGTTTTTGGTTTATATACTTATTATATTGGTTTATTATAGAAATAGTTATTGGTTTATTATATTTCATTGGTTTATTGCAACAGAAATAGTTTTATAAAACAAACTTTTACTAGCATATTCAAAAAATAGAGTTTTCTATTATAATTTAATTTCTCTTTTTATAGTTAATTTCGAATTGAACATTATAAATTTGAGGAACCAACTCTTAAGACAATTTACAAATAAATGGATCTTCTTGTATGAGATTGAAACAACTTAATTAATTAAATGATAATTAAGTCCTAAAAATATTTAAAGAGCGCAAGGAACGTCCAAATACTTAAAATTTCGGAACTTTTGTTTTCTGTAAAATGAATGAAAAAAATGTATTACGAAATTCTATCTTTACAAATAGAAAAAAATAAAAACATGTATTTAAAATCAATTAAGCATCTATCTTTTAAATAAAAATATATGAAATTTTTAGATCTATTTTAAAAGTAGAATCATTCTTTACCCTCTAAACCAAAGATTTTTAAACCCAGAAGTTAAATTGATTTATTATATTGCTTTTTTTTCTTTTTTATCGATTATTTATATAATTTTCATTATGGTATCAAAACGCATAAATATTTTTTTTGTTTAATTAAACAGATTTGGCTTGCAAATAATCCTTTTTCTAATTACTCGAATTTTCAAACAATCTGAACAAATGCATTGATTTCATAATTGTCTATTTATAAAATATTTCTTATTACATTTATTCAAATAGTTGATATCGAAAACGATTTAAAATAATAACTGATATTTTGATAAAGTCTAAAATCATCTATACTACTATTATAAATGTGAAAGTTTGGATGGATAGATGGATGGATGGATATTTGTTAGTGAATCACGTCAGAACGGCTGAACGGAATTAGATGAAATTTAGCACAGAGGTAGATTATAGTCTGGAATAGGACATAGGTACTATTTATTCCGGTTAATTGAGTGGTTAATTTTTTATTAATTAAAAACTAACTTTCTCGCCAAACATCTGAGGCCAAATCCTACCAAAAATGAATAAGGCTTCAGTTTTTTTATACTTCAAAGATTTCAAACGATTCTATTTATTTTCTTAGTGTTTGATGCATTTAAAATTAAACATTGTTAATTAATCGATCTTTCGTATTCATTCTGAAGTACTATTGAATTAAAATAAAACGGAGTAAAGGAAATTAAAAATTTATCATCTATATTGCGTTACCCCAAATGGCGCAGAAAATTCATACATTTGTGTTGCCCCAATTGGCATTGAAAATTCATGCATGCGCAGGAGTAACAAAAGAAACGCCATTGATGCTATAAATTTCAATCTATTTCCATGCGTACGAAGCCGCGGGTAAAAGCTAGTCCGAAATAATTGCAATTCAAAGAAATTGAAGCAATAATTGTCTTG
Source organism: Argiope aurantia (assembly GCA_026543865.1). NCBI lineage: Eukaryota > Metazoa > Arthropoda > Arachnida > Araneae > Araneidae > Argiope > Argiope aurantia. The sequence goes on along the minus strand of JAPMOR010061756.1, from coordinate 39,062 downwards.
AGTAAAGGAAAAATTATTTAAAAAATCCAAATGCGGATAGTTTTATTTAATTTATTTAATCACGAATCTCCCGAATTCTAAAATCAAATTTAAATCCCTGAGAGCACAGTTTTTGAAAGAAATAATCCAGGGCCTTTTTTCCGATCTTTTGTTTTTATTTATATGAATAAACCCTTAGAATTAAGAAAACAGTTACTGAACATTTTTCTTAATATTAAACATCCCATGGATTTTAAGTTTTTGAGATTACATTTAAATAATTGAATTTTATTTAGAGGGACAAAAAACACAATTCACATTAATCTATTTTTTTTAGAAATTGTCTTGTATTGAATATATTAACGCATCATACTTATTTTATTCGTATTGCTTACTTATTTTATTCTTTACATTTTTTTGCATTATACATAGAAAGTTTCATAAAGTTTGACTTTAAAATATTAAAATTTTTAAGGAATAATTTACAAAATAATTCGATTTATAAAGAGAAAGAGAAAAATGTTCATTGGCATGATCTATCTACAGTTAATATACGTGAAATAATTAGATCTCAATTTCCTCGTAAAATTTAAATTGAATTAATTATATTACACAGTAGAAGACAATTATTTCTAAAACTAACAAAAATATATTTCTTTTTAAATAAAAATTTGAAAATAATTGGTGTCACAAATATATGTGTTATATCATTCTTATTTGAGAATTCTCAGCAGCATTTAGAAATGAACCTGCAATGCAAAATACGTAGAAAAATTACTGTATTGGGTAGTAACTAAAATCATAAAAATACTCTAAAGTTTACCAATGAAAGATGGGGAAAACTAAAGCATTTATTCCTTTGCCCTTTAGTTCATTTATTTCTACAGTAAAATGTGATGTTCTCAGATATTAAATAAACGTTTCTTATATGAGTGAATACGTCGTCACTAATAATGATGTAATTAACTACCATAACTGAAATGTGTCTTCTGATTTGAATTTTATGCGTGTATAAACGACACCTCTCCCTCAGTGTTTTGGCAGGAATCCTCAGCGATCACTTATTACTATATCTGCTTTTGGGACATCACAATATAGGAAGACAATATTTCTATGGAAGGATTTAAATTTACTAAACAGCAAAAAATGTTTCAGATCAATTTTGGCATTTTATTTATAATATAATTTTTAAAACGCTTTATCTCAATATATCAGTAATAACAGTTCACACTAATGCATTCCGATGTAAAAAAAAGAAAATAGATACAGTATGACTAAAAATAGTAAAATTCTTTTGTTTCAGCTGAAAAAAGATGTTTTGTATGCACCTGTGCGAATTATCTTTCACACTTAAGAGATTAAAAAAATCATTAGAGTAAGGACTTGGATGAAATATTTCAAATGGTCAAAGGAAAATTCAAATTCCATTCAGCTGTGTCTGATGAAAAAAATCCATCAAATAGAGATGCTTTATTGTACAAAAATGTAAAATGTAGATTACAAAACATAGCCGAAGCGTACACAAGAACAATACAAGCAGTAAATCGAGCACACAAGCAGTAAATCGTTATTAAACAACCTTTTCAACACAAAATGCTCAGAGAAGCTTCGCGCAATTACTCACTTGAGCTCAACTCAATTGCCGACTCTTCTCAAATTGTCTACCACTCACTACCGACTTCAGTCCTGTCTCACATATTTCTTTATTGTTTCCATGAGAAGGAAAAAAGCTTTTTGAAAGATGTCTAACTGCACTTTTAATCGAGATAACTTAATAAAATTTAACTAACACTTTAATAAATTTAATTAACACTTTAATAAAATTTTGCAATACTGTGAGTCCTTTCTTTTTGTTGTGAAATAGCAGTCACGTTGAACGCCATGGCCGAGAGTGACTGATCCGAAATTTATTAAGAAACCTTTAGGGCTAGTTATCTGTAAAACTCTGATTGTAATCATGGAGCTGACTAAAAATTATTTTGCCTTGCTATCAAAAACAGGATGAAATAGGGGAATATTTTTTCCTCACTTCCATCTTTGTTTCTTCTTGAATTACGTTAAGATGAAATGTAAAATAACCGCATTTGGCAGAAATATTATATTTTAACTGGAAGAAGTATTCAATTCAATTAGATAGGTCAAAGAAAGCGTGTGAAATATCACATCAAATATAACGTCAGAGATTCAAATAATCATTGAATATAACCAAGAAGCATTTTAAACTCAAAAAAGGCTTTAAATTGGACTTTCTTTACCTACGATATCTATTTAAATAACTCATTCCACTGGCTTCAAATCAAATAACCTGCGTTCTTAACCCGTCTAGATTGCACAGAAATCCTTCTGTACACAATCTACAGTGCGCGAAAAAAGTATAAGGACAACATGTAATTGCATGAAAATATGCTTTATTTCCATTTCACCTAAATGAACTTTTTATATTTCTTACTTCTGCTGCATAATTTTGTGATAACACTTATACCACATAAAAAAACATAATTTAGCTTCAAAATATTGATTTTACAAAATTTAACACTAAAGGAAATACGGAAAAAATTATAAGGACATGTTGTAAAATACTTAAAAAATGTTTTAATAATCAGGAACACTACCTTTTTTTTTAATCACTTGAATAAGCCGAGAGGTCATAGATCCTGAAAGATCTTTTAAAATGTCCACAGATATTTTTTCACCAGCGTCTTTGATAGCGACGACAAAATCTTGTGTACATTGATACTGTGTGCCGTTTTTATAAACTTCTCGGGCTAGAAGTCCCCATAAGTTTTCGATTGGATTAAGATCGGGACTTCTCGCCGGCCAATCAAGTAAATTTACAGAATTAGCTCCACACCAGAGTTTTGCACTCGTAGAAACGTGTATCGAAGCATTATCCTGCTGAAAAATATAGTTCCCTGAAGTAATTAGTGGCGCTTCAGGTAACAAACTTTCTCCTAACATATCAACATACCTGTCCGAATTCATTTTACGGTTGATAAATGCAATTGGAGTGGTTCCATTTGCCGCAAAAGTGCCCCATACCATAACCGAGCCACCACCATATTGACGCCTGGAAAGCACTTCCTTGCTCTTTCGCAGATCATACCAAAAATAACGAAAACCATCAGGTTTGAACTTTTTTTCGTCCGAAAAAATTACATCAGTCCACTTTTGACCAAGAGAAATGTATTTTTTGGCAAAGTAAACTCTTCTTTTCTTATGATGATTTGTAAGAGGGGGACGTGACACTAATTTCCCATAAGAAACTTGAGGATGTTTACTCAAAATATTTTGAACAGTCCTTGTTGAGCATGGTAAACTCAAATTTTGTCTAACTTCATTTGCGGTTTCTCTTTTCTCGCAAGCTCTCCTTACAATCATTCTTTTTTGTCCATGAATTAGAATTTCTGGTCTCCCAGTTCGCTTTTTCATAGCATACATCCCAGGATTTTTTTAGAAAATTATAAACCACCGTTTTAGATCTCTTGATTCTTTTTGAAATTTCCCATCCACTTAATCCACATTCTCGAAAAGTAACAATTTTTCCTTTTTCAGAGACAGAAAGTTGAGTTCCTTTGGGCACAGTTTAAAAATTCACACTGAAAGTCGCCGATTGGGAAATTCTTTTCGCAAATGAATCTTTTAACTCGGAATTGTCATTTTATGCTTTCAAATATGCAAATTTTTAAATAATTACTGGAGAAAAAGCAATGTCCTTATACTTTTTTCCGTTTTCATTTAGGTTTAAAAATCAAAATTTACATTTGAGCAGATTTAAAATTGAAAATTTTAATTACTTTACGCATAAAATATTTTAGTTTTACTTCTATTTTTGCTGCAAAAATTTGCATACGATTCTGTAAACAAGGCTTCTAGATTTGGCGGTTTTTATCGTGTCCTTATAATTTTTTCGGGCACTGCAACTTGCAAAACTTGCTTAACTTGCAAAACAATCAGAATTTTACCTCACTATTTAATTACTTGAAATCAGACAGCTAAAGTAAATCAGAATCTCGCGAAAGTGTATCCGTCACTTGATTTCAGGTGAAATATTTCCGCTCACTTAGTTTTCGATATAATTCTATCCGACTTTAATTGGATTTCCTTAATACAATGTATTTAGTGGGTTGGATATAAATTTCGAACACTCAGCAATGAGAAGTACATGTGGTGAAAGCTTATTCTGGATGCTAAATCATTGATTTCGGATCTAGAATATTTTAAACTAATCTTAATAGACAGATTTAGAAGAATAAGATATTTTTGATGGAAACATTACTTTCTGTCATGCACTGTATTGTTAATTTTTTAAATTAGACGTAGACAGTAAGATAATGAGGATAAATTATTCGAATAAAATGGCTTTAGTCAAACTCATGATTTAACTATTATTGATTTATTTTAGATTTGTATAGGGATGGAATTAATTTGTTCTGGAGATATAAGAAATAAATAAACTCTTATTTTTCTACGTATTTTGGAATTAACCTTTATTGCAATTGAATGCAGTTTGATTTCTCGCTAAAATTGTACTAATCTTTTACTTTTTTTCTGTACTGTTTGTAGTAAAAATAACTCAATATTCTTTATTTATTTATTTTGTGAGAATATGTCTTAAAACTCTACTGAGTTAAAAAGAAAACTTCTTATAATATCGTTATATTTTTGGAAATGTTTAAATATTTGGAAGTATTTCGTTAATGTTTTGAAAACATATAAAAATCTGGAGAACAAAATTCAACCACTAGGAAATTAAATATAGTTTTGTTTCAAACATTTAGCTTATTTTTTTGTGTGTGTGCGTTTTTATCTTCACCTGCTTTTCTGAAGAATTCGCAACATACCTTAAGGAGTTTTTCATACGCCAAATTCAGCTGTTCAATTTCACGAAGGTGGCACCATCTCTTAACAGTCGGATGCAATTCTATATGGACCAACGATTTTTTTTATAAATTTTGTTCTGTAAAGAGTTCTTTATCTGAATATTTGTTCCTTACCCGAAAATAAAACAACTTTCTGAAGAATTCGTTAATGGATTTATTCGATGATCTAAGTATTTCTATAGCAATCAGCTACTGTAATTTCTTATTGTTAAATAAAATCTTATTTCTAAGTATTTGCTAAAATGTTTGTTGCCCAATTTATTCGAAGGCTTAATTATTCGAATAACATTTACCTATTGTACTTTTTTTATTCTTAAAGGATATTTTTGTTCATTATTCGAAAAAAAAATATTTACTGAAGTGTTTGTTGTTTGGTTTATTCAATAACCTAACTATTCGGATGTCGATAATTTATTGCATAATATTTTATAAAATCATTGATTGTGAATTTGTCACAAGAAGTCCAAACAACCCAAGAGAATACTTTACTACTCCTTAAGTATTAATATGCAGGGTGTCTCAAAACACTTGACAGTGGCTTTTATTCTTTAAATATTGATCATAGACATATACTGTTACAAAGTTGCGTAAAAAAAAGGTGTAAAATGTTACGGAATCGATTAAAATTTTCACGAGATTAAACTTCAAAAAACACAAGATTTAAATTTTTATACGGACCCCGTATAAAAAAATTCTCAGTGAGTAAAATGTACCCCATCCTCTAGTAAGGTCATGTACAAATTTCAGCAATTTATCACAAAAAGTCTCAAAGATACGAAACTACATAAATGCTGACTTAAATCGCCTTTCCATGCCTGGATATGAGTTCGCAAAGCGGAAGAATCATGTCGGTTGTTCGTGTTTTAGGGATCGTACACAAATTAACAAAGAAAGTAATGATTGAATAAATAAATAACAATTTTACTATTTATTGATTCAAAAGTATTAAAAATTTGTAGAAATAATAACTTAAAAAAAAGATTACATAACTTAAAGGAGAGATTACATAAAGGAAAGACTACATAAGGTAAGATTACTTAAAGGAAAGATTGCATAAGTTTTTTTTACAAAGTCATTGACTGTGTTATTTTTAAGTTACATTCTGCAATTCATGATATAAAATTTTAAAATATTTTTCAGGAAGCATAGATTTTAAAATTTATATTTAAAACTAAAGATATGAAGCATATTTTATTTCCTTATATAGTTTTAATGATAAAATTCTGAAATTTTGTACATGACCTTACTTGAGGATGGGACACATTTTATTCATTCATAATTTTCTTGTACTGGGTCCGTATAAAAATTTAGATTTTGTATTTTTTAAAGTTTAATCCCCCTGAAAATTTTAATCGATTTCATAACATTTTGCACCTTTTTTTACACAACTTTGTAATTTACAGTATATGTCTATGATCAATATTTAAGGAATAAAAGAAGCAGTCAAGGTTTTTGAGACTCTCTGTATACATGTAAGCATGCAACTTAATTTATACTAAATTGACACGAATTAAAATGATAAACATTTGAAATATTGTCGTTCCTTTGTTCAGTAGTTGAAACTATTCCTGATGAAACGTATGTTGTGGTAGGTGGAACTAACTTGAAAAGAAACAATCCACCGGTTTCTTTTCACTTTCGTATTGCACTGTTGTTGTAGTCATAGTCCATTAAAATATTAACATAGATTTATAAAAATAGTTTTCATACTTCATTCAATACTATAATGAATTATTAAATCAATTCTCTTGTAGCAGCACTTAATTAAATTATTGTTAAAAGGAATGGAACGTCTTTTCTCTTTTATGCATTTCGCCTACTCATCTAAATTAAAGAACGTTTTCCACATATTTAAAGACTTAAACCAAGTGGCAGGGCTATCCAATAGAAGAAGTTTTTAAGTTTTGTTTTTTTTCCTCCTAAATCATTAAATGAGAAACGTGAAACTTAAATCGCACAATTTTATAAATGGAAGCTACGATCGATTGCTTTTAGATTTAGAAAAGTCAGGAACAGCTTTATTTCTTCTATTTAACCAACTGGTAAGGAATCGGCATTAGTACAATTTGATTAAATACTAAGTATATTTTTCCAAATAAAATTTTGGGCTCTTATTTCTGAGTATTGTTTGTCTCCTGACTTTTTTTGCTTGTGAAATAATGTATTGTGAATTGCTTGTGAATTACAATGTATTCTAATAAATGGTTTTGCTTCTTAAATTGATTTCATTTAATGTCGCTTTTAAGATAATTGACAAACTTTCTCCAATTCAAACTTCAATTAATTCTTCTATAAATTGCATGCTATGACCATATAAAATGACAGTTTATTTAACACAAAAATATGAACATAATTTGTGAGGGATCATACTGTACTTCAAAATACGGTATAAGATCAAGATATGGTATATACCAACAATATGATCCGTCCGGTTTCAGAAACAGTGAGCTAAAAATGGCGCCAAACACGCTTAGTTAACATCTGTATGTGAAAAATTCGCTTCAACACAAAAGCCAATTGCCTCAAAATGTATCTTGATGCAAATGAATCTAAATTTTGAACCATTCAATGTATTTTATCCGTTAAATTAAATCTGAAAATTCATGCAGGAACCAAAATTATGGCGCTCTTCGTGCAACTAATTTAAATTCTTGGCACCTTTTGGAAATTTCCTAATTATTGCATTCATTTCCATTGTCCTAGTTCCAGCCTTTATCAGATTAAGTAGAATATGGCGAAAAGGGCAAAATTTTTATCCTCTTTCTTCCTCTTGTCTCTTTGAATAAATAGAATCTGTCTTCTTTGGGATCACCGAAGGATTTTTTTTTTGATACTTTGTTTTCGGTAAATTTTATTTCCACTGTAAAGAATTCCCAATGAATTCAATTTGTGTTTTTGAATTCTTTCATGGAACGACTTTTACAGTATGAAACTGATTGATATAAAATATTAACAAAAACTACATTTTATTTTGCATATGAAGCCTGAAAAGAATGTAGTAATGGTACTTGCGGCTTAAATTGATAAAATTATTTTATGCTAAACAGAGGCTACAGTCTGAAAAAAACTTGCTTTTGAAAAAAGAATCACAAATTGGTCAGCAAACAGAACGTATGACATTTTGGTTGGTAAAATTTCTTAGATTAGAGATTTCTTTTTTCTTTTAGAAAAACATCTTAATATTTAACTTTTAATTTAATTGTGTTTAAATAATTTTAGAAAAATTAAAATTTTCCAATTTATTTTGATAAAAGGTAAATTGACTGTTAAAAAAACTCTCAAAAGCATTAAATATAAATTTAGCTTTCGCCATTAATATAAAATGTAACTCCAACTCTTCCCAAACTCTTGTCTTTTAAATGTCTTCGATTGAAAAAATTTTAAAAATTATGTTTCTTTGATTTTCATATTTCTGAAAAAAACCATTGTTCAAGAAAATAAAAGAGTTATTTTTTTCCTTTACACAAAGAATAAAATTAATTCTTCAGTTTTTTTTTTAAAGAAATACGTTTTACAAAAAGAAATTAAATTTAGTGAGTGATATTGAAATCTACCAACATCTGCATAAAGAGGCTCTTGAAGATTTTAATTTAAATTTCGGGGTAGCATTTTATGCCCACAAGTAAGATTTTTCTTTTTTTATTATGTGCCTCTTTTAGTTCTCCGGCACATTGATGAGCTAGGAAATATTAATTATGATTTTTAAAAAAGGGTAAGTGACATCAGTAGATACACACAACAATAGCTTAATTGATAAAACTAAATAATTATTAAAATAAAAAATAGCAATTATTGAAGCGAAAGAGATTAATAAAAAAATGTATCATTATGATTTAAATAGAAAAAAAATTCTTATGAAACGGATGTAACATAAACTATCTGCCTTTAGCGACCAGCTCGTGCACCAATCTTAATGCTCGTTAATGAAATGAAGCGACTCGTTATTGAAACGAAAGAGATTAATAAAAAAATGCATAATTATTGATTTAAATACAGAGAAAATTATTGCTGAAATGGATGTAGCATAAACTAGCTGCCCTTAGAGACCAGCCAGTGCACCAATCTTAACAGTCGTTAAAATTTTCAATTAAATATTTTATGTAACATATCTTTTAATAGCTTCTTCATCAAAATTTTCTTAAGTTTCAAATTTTGATAACCATATAATTTACTCATACTATTAAAGAAGTCTCAAGTCATAATATACTATGCATCTCTCTATTTTTCTGCCAGCTCCCGTAAAATTTCAACTTTGATTTAAAGTGGAAAAGAAGAAACTGCAAATAATATTTTTAAAATGTGTTTTACAGAAACCAAGAATTTGTTTTTTTTTTTTAATTATGAACACTGGAAACAGGTTCATTCGGCATCTGTGCACTAAAGTCTAATTTTTATAATTTATGTAATATGTCAAGAATTATGTAATATGTCAAGAACATAAATTTCTCAGATTCATCATAAAATTCATTTTTTTTTAGTTTTACTTTCAAAAGGATTTAAATGACGCTAATAACAATATTTTATTTTGTTTTGGTCTAGAAATATATTTCAAAAAATTAATTAAATCCAAAATTTTAAAGTGCTTTTGTCCTAAAGAATCCTATTCTGCGAAATGTTCTTGAAACTTCAACTTTTAAATAAGTAAATGAACGTTTTTATCTTCTGCTATAAAATCGGATGGATTTATGAAGTTTTGAATGGAATAGCTTAGAACAATTAAGATTTTCATAATCTTAGGCCAAACAGTTTTGAAAAACCCTAACTGTGCTGTTTGGGGTATCCTTTTTCAGATAGTTTTTATATCACTTAATAGCCCATTTTTATTGAATAGTAGTATGCAAATTTTCATAAATCAGTTAGTTTTAGTGACTGATTTAGTTGATTGGATTACAACTCTTTTTATTTCAAATATTAGTCTCAAAAATATTCTCAGAAGTAGGATTCACAAAGCAGAAGATGTAGATACAAGCTAAACATTAGTTATTAGAGTATTTATTAACTCAAGTTACATAAAATATAATTATTTACTTTATTTAGACCATTTTAACACATGCATTTCTATTATTAAGGGCTTAAAAATTAGCATTTGGGCTCTAAATTGAAAGGATATATATTGAACTATATTTGTCTTAAATAAACCTGATTTATTCAATTAATAATGTAGATATTATAAAAGATTATAGAATACCTTATCTTTCAATTATTTTTTAGGAAATATTATATTTCTTATTTATTTCGTTTGATACAGACACGTGCACTTTTCTGGGTTAGCAGTACTATTTAACTTATTTTTCTTGTTCGAGCTTTTATTAATATGACAGGAACCCGAATATAAAATCTAATTGTGTTTGTTAAATTTTATTTTTATTTTGCGCAAAATTTTGAAACATTTGGTTAAATATTTTTTTAAAAGTTATTAAAAAAGAATCTAATTTATAAGTAAAAACATGGTATCATTGAAAAGATAATTCTTTAAACTTTAGCTTAATGTAAAAATTATTTTTGTGTGATAATATTTTCGGAAGATACCGCAGAAAATTGCCAAAATTTCGCTTAATTTTTAATTAATAAAAATTCAAAAATATCATTCCGCGGCGCACATTCCCGACCTCTAAGCAGACAATCAGCAGAATTTGGAAG
>JAPMOR010061756.1:0-28163 GCA_026543865.1 Argiope aurantia | reverse complement strand
CACCGTCTCCCCATACTCAGCACCAGATTGTCCAACAGTTCTTGAGGTAAGAGTGCCCATTCCTCAATCAGCATCTGTTTAAGTTGTCGGGTGTTCCCAGGAGGATGTAATCGTGCCGCAAGGCGTCTCCCCAAAGCATCCCACACATGTTCTATCGGATTTAAATCAGGGGAGCACGCCAGCCAATCCATTCGAGTGATATTATCACTTTCCAGGAGCTCCTCTACAGCATGAGTCATGTGTGGCCGTGCATTGTCATCCATAAAAACGAAGTCTGATCCAATGGCACCTCGGAACAGACGCACATGGGGAAGGATCACCTCCTGACAATAGCAATCTCCAATTACAGTACCTCTCTCGAAAACGTGGAGCTCAGTCCGCCCGTTCATCATAATGCCTCTCCAGACGACAACTCCAGGACCACAGAAACGGTCTCTTTACGTGATGTTACAAGCGATTCCCAACGCCAGTTCATTTGGAGAGAAGTCGGGACACGGTTTCATTCCAGTAACATATCCCATATTCTCCTAACGAAACAAACCAAAACAATCAACAAGAAAGCCGGAGTTTCTTTAAATAACACGAACACTTTTAGACATCCATTTGTTTATACCAATAAATCTATCAAATATAAAAATGTGAAACAGAAACCAATGTCTTCCGGTATGAAGGTCAAATGCCATACAATTATACCGTTAAGTGTTTCACTCTTTTTCGTAAAGGGAACGCAAATTAGAACTGATCGAAAACATACAAAATAAAATGTAGTGATCCCGAAACTGCGAACGAAAATTTATTCCTCCTACATAAACCAATAAGCATTCCATCCTTTCCCCACTTAGTCAAAATATAAACAAAATCCCTTAGCAAAATAAATCATGACCCTTTAATTTCCTAATATTCTCTAAAGAGTCGAACAAATGCAATTGCTTACATGTTTATATATTCCGGGTCAATTAAAAAATAAAAGGCTCTGAACCGAAAGCATATTTTGAAGGTCAACACTCCGTGAGATATACTTCAAAATTAAACGGAATTCAACTGCCATCTAGTGCCATTTAAAAATTTAAATAAGACGTTCCAAACTGAAATCGCGTATGCGCGATCGTGGGCTCCTGCAGTGGGAAAGACTCGTCTCATGTACGATATCGTGGGCCGTGAAGGGAGAATCGCGTGATCACGTATGCTTCATCATGGGGTTAAGAATTTTTGAATACCTTCGCTGAAAGAGATGAGAACTGATTTTTTAATAACTGCACGCATGTTAATCTAATTTCTATTGGAAAGTTATTTTTCTAATAATTCAACCGGTCTGTAGAGAAAAAAAATGATTAATTTAAATGCTTTAATCATTGAATCCACCAGAAAATCTATCTAATTTATCAAAATCTTCGTAAAAAAACACTAAAATCTTTCCAAAATTAAATAAATGTCGAAGTGAAGCATAGCTGTCTGAAACAAACGAAAACTATACTAAAGAAGTTATCAAATTATAGTTTCATTTTCATCAAAAGAATTGCAATGCATCAATGCATTAATATAGGGTGTCCCAAAATTAACTCAAGATTTGAATTTGCCATCATTCGCGCAGTAAAGTGATGGCATGCCTTTTAAAAAAACCATTTGACAGCTGATAGTTTAGGGTTAGTAAGAACGGAGCGTTACACGATATAACACCACATTTCTATTGCTTAACAATACTTCAAAAAATAATGAAAGTCAGGTCACCACAGTTCGATAATTTGAGAATTGGTTCCCTAGATCGTGTGATTTAACACCATTCGATTTATTTTTACAGTTTTATTTGAAGTCAAAAGTCTAGGCCAACAAGCCCTGTATTGTAGGAAGAAATTCAATCCCGCATCAACGAAATTCAGCCATGTTTATGCAAAATGCACAAGGAAAATTTCGACAAAAGAGTGCCAGCAAAAACAATTGCCCTACGTCTTATTCCATACATAATCCTATCCTGTATACTTTATGATTCAATAAAATATAACAATTTAAAGAAAAACACTGTGTTTGTTATCTAATTCAAATCTTGCGTTAGTACGCTGTTCCGTCGTGTAGCGCTCCATTTTTACTAGCCCTGAACTATCAGCTTTCATATGGTTTTTTAATAGAGTTTCCTATACTTTACTGCACGAATGATGGCAAATTCAAATCTTGAGTTAATTTTGGGACACCCTTTATAATAATAATCTAAATTTTCCTTGCTTTCTTCACAATCTCAATCGATCAAATGTAGAAAAGCTTCTCTCAATCAAAGCATCAGATATCGTCAGTTCCGAAAGGCTGTTCTTTAGAGCTTTTTGTGCTTGCTATTTATTCCACTTAAGGATTTGAAAAGAAATCGTAAGTACCATGTAATCTCACAAATGGACGCATTTATCGATTTCTAAGCTGTTGAAAGGAAATGGCATTAAACTTCTACAATTCTTATGCATTTATTGAGAAATGCCCACATAAATCTTTAGAAGTGTATATTATTGACACTCTCCAAACTGTCAATGGCACAGCTGGAAATCTTAACATCCTCTAGAGAAATTAAATATTTCTTAGCAATTATTGATGATTTATTTTATTTCTACGCTTAATCGTATAAGTTGCCATAAATATTGATTAGTTTCTCCACTTTTCGACAAACCGAGCAGTAAGTTGATGGAGTTTCAATTTTAACTTCAAGAAAAGCACAAAATTACCTTTTTCTAGAACTGCTCTTTTGAGTTAGCAAATACACATACACAAGGATGGACAAAAATACCAACAAAACATTTTAGGAGGATTTAATTCAAAATTTGATGAAAGTTTATAATGTTAATAATAAAATATATGCCATATTTTGTCAATCTAGTCCATCAAGTTTAAAGTAGACTAGGAGACAGCCAAATTTACGATAAACAAACGTAATAAACTTCTGAGATTTTGGGATAAATTCAAGATATAAAATTTTATTAATTTATTTTTCATTTATTTCTGTTATTATTACTCCCTTTATTATGTATTTTCTTAAGGTTTTGACCATCTTGTACAAAATGTGTAAAACATACTGACAAACCGATAGAGTAAAAATAGTAGTAACTAAAAAATTTATATACTTATAGAATTTAAATGTAAATACTATATTTTTATCAAATATGTAGAATTTATTTCCTCTTATAGAGTTATTATTCTCTTTTATAGATTCCTATTCGGCGATTTCTGTTTTTCTTTAAAAAATAGTGTCCACCATATGATTAATTTTATTACATCGGCGAACATTATTTCTCTCGTTATTACTGATCAAAGACAGTGTTACTTATTAATTATCGTTTTCCCTTGTATTTGGTCAAGTAGACAAATTTCTTAAAAATCAATTTCATCCTAAAACTGATAAAACTCTACAAATTTTTTGCAAATATAAAATTTTAAATATCTAACTGAAAATATTTTTGAGTTACTGAATACAGAGAAAGCAAATTTAATTCTGAAAATTTGTTTATCTGACTAAGGGTGTTCTGAAGGAATGAGATTCATTAGATTTGCAAAACTGAATTTTTTGATAATTACAATATTTTCTATTTGCATAATTTACATTCCAGAGAGAGAAAGTAAACTAATAAGCAATTTAGCATTATATATTATCAATTGAAAATAATATTAATAGAATATGATTAGATTCACTTTAATAATTCTTAAAAACATAAAAATAAATTATATTAAATGGACAATTTGCAGTAGCTTCTGTGCTGTTGATTTCTACAAGTGCTGAAATCAACAATAAGCAAGCTAGCTTTTTCTACTGTTTTTCTTGTTTTCCTATGAAATAAAGCATCGTAATCTTTTATCAAATTTGGTGGTCTTTCCACCGGTTAGATTAACCGGTGTAATAAATAATAATCCGGTGTAATATAAATATAACGTAAAATTATTTTTCCAGTTTTCCGCTGAGAAATATACACAAACTCTTACTAAACAAGTTTTCATAAATTCAAGAAAAGTCACGAATGAACTACAAAAATTAATAACAAAATAGACTTGTTTCCAAATAGACTTGTTTCGAAAATTTGCTCACAGTTTGTATTTTAGTTTGTATTTAGCTCAGAGTTTGATTGATGACAATTGCCAGAAAACAAAAAAAATGTGTGAAAAATGTTTTTGAAAAAATTTTGTACTGTCACAGAACGAAAGAAATGTATTATTTTCATTATTTTCTACTTTTTTGTTTTTATGTAATAATTCAATATTAAAAATACTAGAAATATTTTTTTAAAGATGCATTTTGAAATTGCTATAAAATAGCTCCACTTTCTTATGATGAAAAGGCAGTTAGTATTATTTTATTGATTGATAACTACTCTTTAAACATAATAAAATGTTGTTTTCCATTCTAGAACATGCTACTTAAAAAAAATCAGAATTCTAGCAAATGAGAAAGAAAATGGGAAACGAGTTATATCATTTCATCTTTATAATTACCAAACGTCTTTAAAAATAATTTTAGGAAACTAGATAAAAAGACCGAATGCGTATTTTTGAAATGAATATAATTTTGTGCAAATATAAAAATGTTTTTTTTATGTGTATACACAGATCATGACAACAAAAAAATTTAAAAATTGCACAAACGTTCCTTGTATTAACATTTTTTCAAAATTTCGAGCTTAAACCTTTTATGGAAACAATTAATAAAAGTTACTATATGTTGGTAAAATAGAATCAAATACAAATAAAACACAACAACTCTTAAAACCACAGAAAAGATTAAAAAACACGCAAAATTGCTAGATTGCTAAACAAAAGTGATGAGGTTTTTCCATGAACTGCACAAAAGAAGATATATTTATAAGAAAGCTAAAAAAATTAATGTAAATTGTTCAGCGATTTAGAAAATTGTTCACACTATGCATTCAAGTTATAAATGAAAATTCACTTTATACTGTTTTTAAAAATATTTTATTCCGCGTATTGAAAAACTGAATTACAGGTGGAACGTGTCTTTCTTTAATATCGATGATTTTCTAGTACTTAAGAGCCGATGTGTTTTTATGTTCCAGGCTAGAATGTCAAAAAGTATATAAATAGTTGGCTTAAGAAGAAGAAAAAATATGTATTGTTTAGATATCTATGAATCATGTTATTGGCTTCTCATAATAAATACATCCAAATATCTTTACTTTTATGTATCCAAATAAGAAAAAAGAAGTTATGTAGAAGAAATGTAGAAAAAAAGAAATTCTATAGAAAAAAAATTCTGTATTATTCGTACGCTGAAAAAATTTCCCAAAATCTAAAAACAAAGTTTATAATCTCGTTTATTTTTTATCGTCTGCAACTTTGTCTTTCTTTCAGAATTGATACAAAGGAAACGATACTAAATGTCTCACAAGATGAAACGGATTGATGGAATGGAATTTATCTTAAAATTGTATTACTTTTCCTATTCCTTAAAATTGAATTTCCTTTTTTTTTCAAAGATAAAGATTATTTATGTGTTGTATTATCTTCCAGAAAATATATTATAATTGTCCCCAACTTTTTTTTCTCCACATTAACAATAGAAATGGTTTCTGGAGGGCCAGAATCCATTCATTTCTTCTGAATTTTTGAATATTTTTTGAATTATTGAAGACATTGGTTTTCTTTTAAAGTCTTCGATTATAAGATTAAATTTTAGAAGCAGTATTTAGATAATATTTGTCTGTAGATTTAAAATACCTAGAATATCAAATGATATCTATAGCAATTCTTGAACAGAGGATTCGAATCCGAATTTCAACCATTTTACCAGTTTATATCATCAGCCATTCTGGCAGCCTTATTTGTAATCTTCTGTTGGCAACGGCATCAGGTTTCAGAGCTGTTATTTATTCATTTATTTATTTTTTATATATATAGTGACGGCTGAATCTTTCTTTTTCGAGAGCAATTCACACTCATCCTAAAGTTTTATTCTTTTTTATTCAGCCTTCTTTTGGGAACAGTGGTCTGTGTTATTTTTGGCAACTAATTTATGCACTATATTTTATATGGAAATATTATTTGCATCGTAGTATGTGGGCACTTCTATATATACAAACAAGAACAAATTAGATGCCATAATATTTTAATTAAAATTGCTGGTTTCTATTTGTAAATAATTCTTTTTAA
Organism: Argiope aurantia; assembly: GCA_026543865.1. Lineage (NCBI taxonomy): Eukaryota > Metazoa > Arthropoda > Arachnida > Araneae > Araneidae > Argiope > Argiope aurantia. The sequence continues at coordinate 22,034 of JAPMOR010061756.1, read as the reverse complement.
TTATTATCCACAAATGATCTACTTTAATTCTTTTTTAAAAACAATTTTTTCTATTATTTATCTCTCATTTAAAAAAAATGTTATTTAAATATTTTTTTAATTCTGAAAAGATAACATTAATTCTGTTTCATTTGTTTATTGTTTATAGTCTGTGTTCTAATAAGGCGGCAAAAAAGATCACTTATCAAACCTCATTTTTTTTCAAGTAGGACAAGCAAGCGAAGTTTTACTTCAACTTTCATATGTCCTGTAACAGGTTTCAATTTATAATAAGGAAACATTTGAAATAAAATAATGAAAGTGCGAGCGTACAATTCAAACAAATTCATCATCATCATCATTGTTGATATTCTTTAATCATATCTGAAAAAGTAGCATTCTATTACAAAACATATCACATTTTATATAAAATATAGCAATTTAAACAAGTAAATGTAATTTAAAAAATATAATAATACTTTTTCATTAAACTTTAACTATCATATGCAAATTGAAAGTTTGGAATTAATTTCACTATTATAAATTTTACATTATATTTGTTTGATAATAGTTTTACTAAATAAAAGTTTAATTCAACGAGTTGGAAATATCTGCAGTTTCAGATACAATTTTCGATTTAAATTCTAAGACTCCAAGTATTTTCTTCAGCATATTTCAAACAAATCAGCAACTGAATTCCTAATAAATATATAATACAATATGCTGCCATTTCCGAATATCGAATGGTTCTTAATTAATATAGCTGTAACCATAACTTACCGCAAATATTAAAGTCAAGTTAGGAGCCTAGATGTCTGCATGAGTTTGGAATATTTGGTCCGGTAGCTCTGCAATTATTCTGTCAACGAAGAAGTGGGTCGCATAGCAACGGAACACTGGCCGGTTGTCATTTTCTTTCTAAGAGATCTCCCTAACATAGATTCTCTGTTATGGAGATATAATGGGCCTGCTCACTTCTAATTCGTAAGAACATGTCAGGAGTAATAAAATGCTTGGGGAAAATATAAATAAAATAGCCCTTCTTTGGATTTATCGTGGCTCGGGTATTTAGTTAATTTATTATTACTCTATTTAGTCCTTAGTATTGTTTATTGAGATGCAAAACACAGGTTAGAAAATAGTAACTTTATTTTTTAAGAAGCCTTATTATAATTGTATCTAGCGAATTGTTTTATGGTGTGGCTACAGTATGGAAATAATTTTATTTATAAATATGTCTTACATTTGGAATCCCTGGATATTACTGGTAAAATGTTATATTTTAACTGTCGGTGTTATTTTTCACATAAATGCAATAGATCATCGCATACATTTCCTTTCTCAAAAAAATAAAGTCACATCTTGTTGCTATTCTATAACACTTATTTGTTATATCTTGTTTTGATTCATATTATGTTTTATGTTAACATGTTACTTTGTTTTCTGTTATGCATATGTTTGCTTATTATGTTTTATTGTATACTAGCCGACTTTGGCAGCCAGTCGATTCGCTGGAAGCATTTTCCATTAAAATTAAATTTTCAATTAAGTATTTTATGTAACTTAATCTTAATTGACGTTATCAGCAAAATATTTTTAAGCGTCAAATTTTTATATCAATACAACTCGTTATATCATTGTAGCTATACTCTGTTTCCTTCTTTATACTATGCATGTACTTAATTATCTGTCATGTCCTCTAAATTTGGAACTATGATCAAATTTCAATTAATACAATAACTTTTTCCTGTAACCAAGCATGCCTTTCAAAAACATAAGTGCAAAATATAGAATTTCTGAACATTGAAGAACATTGAGTAGTGCATACTATTGTATACCCTGTGTGTATTATACCATATTAACTTTAAATTGAAATTTTAAATAACTTATTAATTTAAAATTTCGATTAAAATAACATAGTTATTTAAAACCCGCATAAACCTTTTCCTTGCATTCAATTTTCTAGAAAAGACTATTTTATATATTTTACTTCATACAGACACTGTAAGATTTATTTTATGTATTATAGAAGATAATAAAGTAGAAAATGTAACTGTTTACCATTTCATGCTAGAAATTACACTTTTCTAAATTTAGTTGCAGTGAGAGTTCATTTAATCTTTTAATTTCAGTTGTTGTCACAATGATGACAATACGTTGATAAAATTTAATTTTTACATATAAGCGTACCCTGCTCATGCAGGTTAAATGACCTTTATATTTCATATGAAATATATTATTGCTAAATAGGTTTAGAATAAGTTTTAAAACTCTTTAAATATTGAAAAAATTGTACGGAAAAATAATAAGCATCATTAAAAATATAATTTTTTTAATTTTAAGATGACATGAAAAAATCATTTCTGCCTTGCAATATATTCTAAATTTACCTCCAAAAATCGTCACAATTTCGTATGATCTTTAATTAATTAAAAAATTTTGTATATTACTTCTAGAGCGGAGTATAGCGCCAATATACGGACATACATTCGTATTTATAATAAGTAAACAAATTTATTCCATTAAAAAAGCATTCTTTAAAGTATGATACTAAAGCAATAATTAATTAATTAGCTGATGAAACACTGCCTCAAGGGCTAATTCGGCACTTACAATGTTTTGAATGCATTTTCAATTTCCATTTATTTAATAATCATTTAATTCTTCTATAAGCGTATTTATAATTTTGAAAATAAGCTGAAAAAAACATGTTCCGTTTAATCTTTTCCCAAATAAGTTCACCATTTAATCATGAAAAAATTAAATGTCAATCAAAAAACGTTAAAAATTTCAGACACCCACAAAATATTAATTTTTATATAAAACATCCTTGAAAAAAAGCTTGATCATTGTTTCGCTTCTCAGTGAAGTGTGGTAAATTTTGCTGTATTCGATCTGAGAGATTTGTGAGATTTAGAGATTATCTAATCGATGTGAAATCAATAAAATCAATGAGAAGAGTTTCGTCAAACGTTTTAAAAAATCATTATTCATTTAGTTTTAAGCTGAGTTTTAATACATTTTCTCTTTGGAAGGAAAAATTTTCTATGAGAAACTGCAATTTTCTTTCAAAACAAACAAGTAAACAGTGAAAAAGACAATTTTTAAAATTAATTGGAAAACTGCAATTTAAAAAATACCAAATTTCAAAATTATCAACACAAAAATTCCCCTCAATAAAATTCTAAAAATTAAATTCTTATTTGCCGGGCATAGAGTAATTTTTTTTTACTTCTGGAAAACCATGTTTTAGCCGTTACTTATCTTCTAGTAATTATAAAGATGCAAACGATTTCAATCGATAACAATCTTTGAAGTATCAAAACTTAAAACAAAAACATTCTACAAAAATCCATAATTGTCATCGTTACTAATACGATTATCAATTTCCTTTCTGCTGATTCTTTTTTCTTGGTCTATCGTGACTTTACTACAGTGTTTGAAACAGAACCTTGATTATTCCACGACTAGACTTATTTGTTGTTTAGAAGTTCCAAGGCAGCATGAAATGTTTGTAGAAAAATTGAACACAAAATAATCTTTTTGCTCTATATTTTAGATTTTACACATTACTTTACAAGGAACTATGGCGTAATTTCGAAAAAATATTTTAATATCTACAGGTTTTCAATAGAAAAAGATGTTCTCTCAATGATACTTTTTTTCAGCGTTGTTTTCTTTCATTTGTGGTTCAACATAATTACTACAGAATGATTTCAAAAGGCATTAAAATTGCTCAAGCTCTTTCAACAGATTTATTGAACTTGTTTGTTAATTGATTTTGGGCAAGAAATGAAAGTTTCTCTGTATCTTTGACAGTACACTTTCTATATTTGTATAAAGAAAAGAATGAAAAAATAATTCCAATATTTGTTGAATAATAATACTCGCCTCAAATTATTTCAATTTATATCTAAAAGCTGAACATTTCAATAATTTTACTAATATATATTATATCGTATATATTTTACACTAAATCCATTTTGAAGAATATTCAAGTTTGAAAAACAAATTTACAAATAAAATTTACCAACTTTAAGGTTTTTATAGTGATTTCAGAAGGGTTTTTTTCATAAAGTGATGCAATTGATATGCATATATAGGTATCCATATATATTTAATGTAATTTATATATTTAAATTAATTAAGATTTATTCCACCATTCAATTTTTCATTTAATTCCGGTTAATCTAGAGTTACGAAACCATATAGTCTGGTCTACTTTTGATACCGATGCACTATTTTAATACTTTTGGAATGTAATTTTAAGTTATTCAGCTAACTTAATATGCCTTTTCAGATCACCGAAATAAATTTTCCTTATTTTCAGTTAAAATAAATTTTTATTCTATACTAGTGTAGCCATCTAATAATGAATTAAATAAACAAAAATTTCAAAATAAAAATACAAAAAATTATTTTAGCCTAAAAATTATGCTTATTGGATTACATTGATAAACTGCGTTTTAAGAAAATTTTGATTAAACTTATTAAAAATTAAGATTGTCAGTTTTTTTTTTGTCACATTCACACACATACAATCCCTTAAATGTTAAAGCTCTTCTAAATATATCTATTGCATTTGAAATTGAAAATCGAACTGTGTTCTTCGAAGCATCATCACATGAAATAATTAATATTTAAATTCTTCGGCATGACGGATACAAATAAGCAAAGAAATTTTATATTCTAATCTTTGATTCACTTCCAAATCTCCTACTATTAGGTCATGTCGTTTCATCTCAAGTACCTACGACTTTCCCACCCTTTTAACAGATAATTCCCTTTCATATAGAAGCTCATCGGCTATGTAAATAAATAACAAGAAAAAGGCCACTCTTCACTTCTGTGAAAGAATTTTAATTAAAGAGATGTCTCGTCGTTTTCCAAAGTTTCGACAGAGCTACAGGTAAAAATTATCTATTGTGGTTAGAAAATAGTGAAGTTCACAGCTGTGGTTACTCTCTAAGAGAAATAGATTAATTTTCTCAATATAATTCTGAGAAGTCAATGTATTCCAAATGGAAATTAACACATTTGTTGAAGTGAATATATAGAATTATACAATTAGTAATTAACTATATTTCAATAATAAAGCTTTTAGGCTAAAATATGTTTTACAAATTGAGTTACGAACTAATTTCACCGTTCTGCAGAAGAGATGGTTCGGTTGAAATCTGCAAAGTTTGATTTTTAGTTATTTTTTGTATAATGGGTGCTCCCTTAAAAGGGAATTTTTAGATTTCAATTATATATTTAGCTAATTAAAAATTTATCAAAAACCTAAAGGTTTTTTTTCATTAACTTTAGAGCATATTTTCACACATAAATCATTTTGAGTACCTTTTAAATTTCTAGAACTCAGATTATCTGCTACTTTTATGTACGTAACGTAATAAATTTTCAAAATTAATTCTAAAATGCAATTTGTAACAATCCTTTTTTTTGTTGTAATTAAATTTTATTGTTTGACATGTGTTTTTTTATAATTTTAAGATTATGAAAAACTTTGTTTATTATTTCCACCTGTGAATATTCTAAATATTTCGCCATAATGAAAAATAAATATGTTCGAAAGATGAAATTGGTAACAATTTTGACAAAATTTAAGAAAGGATTCCTTCAGAGATAGTATAACATGGGATTACCAATTAAGATATATCTGCCTGATTATTGGAGTTGTTAAATTACTAAATAGTTGCAATAATAAAAACATAAAAACTATTGAGATAATACCATGAAGTAATTATTTACAAAATGGCCTAAATCTCATGCTTCAGCCCTTCCCAAATGTAAATATGATCAAATTAATTATTTTCTTTTTTGAGACTCAAAAAAAGCTCGTACTTTTGCACATGAATCATGAAAGGTTATTTCTTCTGGTACCGTATATATGAACAAAAACACGCAAATTCTGAATTAAAATGTAATAGCACGGTTCATAATAATAAGCTAAATAATAAAAGCTGAATGAATGAAGAAAAGATCCTAAGTAGAAAATTCGTAAATAGCTTATGTTATTAACTGTTTGTAATCTTTTTGTGGAGTAAAACCTTACACTTTGGAAGATTTCTGACTCAATTAATACGCACCATTCTTTTACTCCCCAGGGAAGCAAAGGAACCAATTAACTTATCCGATTACTTCTCATCCCCGTACTTGAGGTGTTTCGGAAGGACAATTCCATTAAATAATTGTCGAAATATAATAATTGTATTATATTTTGGGGCAAGTCTTCATGCTATTAGCCTATGTGAAATTTCGTTAGAAGATAATTGTGTATACCAGAGAATATAAATATCCTGAATTAGGCATATTTATTAACTGTTTGAATATGTACTTGCGATTTTATTTGCATTAGAGTGTCAAAGGGTTTCTAGTGTATTCTGAGAACTTCTTCCGATTCCAGAATGCTGCAACATTTTATAAGCCAACAATAAATGCACTTTTTTTAATCATTTTAGTCAAAGGGAGCCAAAAACGCTCACCCCCTATTCAATAGGAAAGGAATTTCCTAAAAAGCTTTATTTTTCCTAATCCTTCTTCTCTGTTATTCAAGACAGGTTTCTCCGAGTTCCAGGTATTGCAAAATCATTTCAATGATCATCTACTGAAAAAAGCATTTAAAAGACAAGGACAATGAATAAAAAAAACCAAAGCAATCACAAAAAGACAATATGTTGAGAAAGCGGCACTTTTTCCGAGTACTTTTTTCGTGTGCTTATTTTCTCTCTATGCTGAAATTTTGCTTTTTAGATAAAAGAAAATTTAGAAGATATCTACAATTTATCTTTTCCTTTATATACCTCCAAGTTGGCTTTCCTGAAAAGAGGAATTCTTATGTAATATTTATTTTTGTTACTTTTCAGTCACAGCCGAATGAAATAAATTTCATATACAAATATTAAACAAGAAATCAATGGCTTTTATTCGTAATAATTCTCTATTTTGATATTCAAACATCAAATAATTGGTTTACATAATATATTAAAGAAGATGCTGTATTACAGAAAATAAAACAACATCTAATTCAAATAATTATCACTAAATTATGAACCACAAATAACTCAAGTAACAACGTTTGATTTTTCGTCTATTTTTTAATCCAACTTACATTGTGATCACGAACGCGGTATATGTTTTGGAAAGTGACATTTTATCCAAGTGCAATTTTTTTAAGGTTTTTCTTTTCTTTTTACACAAAAGAATTACTTTCATTTTGAAAAAAAAATGAGAAGGTATATTAAATTACTTCCCTATTTTATATTCTTCTAGACTAGCAATACTCAAAAGAGAAGCATTCATTTCATAACTGTTTTTGTTGTTTAGTTTGTCACGTTCAAGTAAGTTTGTCAAGTTCAAATAAAACAAATTACAAAATACAAATATAAAATAAGTAATTAGTAAAAATCGATTATAATATCTATTGCAATAGATTATTCTTTGTAATTGCTTTAAGTCTAGAATCTTTCTTGAGATTCCAAGACAAATTGTGATTAGATAATATATAATATATTCAAGATATATTTACTAAAAAAATATATTTCAGTATCATTACATTAAAGATTACAAAATACTTCAAATAACAAAAATAATGATAGAAGGAGTGATCTCTCTGAAAATTTATCACATTCCCTCAAGTAAAGGTATTGCCCCTTCCCTCCCTGTACAAAAACTTCTGGTCTTTAATTAAGCCAATGTGAGAGTATTTAGAATTTTATTGATAATTGAGTGATTCGTAGTGTAGTAAAGGAAGCTGAATATGCATTTTGGAAACTTTTTACTTGTCCGATTGGAGCTAAAATTTGGCAAAAAATCACAAATTTAGTCTTACATTGACATACCAAAATTCATTTATATAAGTCATTACTTTTTTGTGCTATCGTGTTTGCAGGTTTGTAAAAATACAAAATAATGATAATAATAATATAGATATAACAAGTAACTTAAGATTAAAAGGTGTTCAATCTCATCAAAACCTCACTAACCCAAGGATGAATATAAGTCTTTCTAAGATGAAGACCATTATTTCTTGTAATATTAAAAAACCACAAATTTTCCAATTGAGGAATGTCTTTCTGAAGTTCATGTTAATTTCCTTTTTCTGCTTAACGGTAACACCTCGTTCTAAAAAAATAAATAATTGATATACAGCTGCCGAACAAATACCATCAGAATTATTGTTATTTTTTTTCAATATCGAATTCTTGCCGGCTTTGTATTATCCGTTTTCCGAAAATATATGTATTTTCAAGAAGATATCCATGCTTTTCCAACTTAAAGACTATTATGAGATATTCTTTTGGTTTTAATAGATTTGTACCGTTTTAATTTGCCGATAGAATTGACATTTTTAATTTTAATTCTTTCAAAAAAATTCTCCTCGCATAAATATCAAACAAGACGTGAAAGCCCCTTTCATTTCAGCAGTGGAAATGGAATGAAATTTTCTGTTTATGTATGTTTTCCCGATTGTTCTATATCAGTTACTCAAGACAAAAACTCTTCTTGTTTCTAGGTACTGTAGTATAGTGGGAAAAAATCCCTCCAAAGAAAAGAACACAGATTACAAAGCCTGGAACAATCGCAAAAGGTATAGCCTTGCAAAAGTGGCACTTTCTCTGTGTTTACTCCTGTTCTGAGTTTTATTTCTTCTCTGCGAGGAATATTTGTTTTCAATGTGAATTGCAGTTAGAATACAGTTTCCAACTACTCTGGATTTTGTCTTTTCCTATATCAACTTTCTTGAAAACAAAATTTTGTTTTATTATTTTTCTTTTGTTATAAGTTACAATAAAAGATGAACAAACCAACATTTAAAATCACTATTCTAGCTCTCATCAAGGTTGTGCTTTTTAGACTGTGATAAACTTGCAGCTGATTTCAGATCCGTGGCCTAAAAAATAATTTGTTAGAATATATGTAAATAGGAAATTCCTCACAAAGTCTAGACATAATTCAAAGTGTGTGTGTTTTTTTTATGTAAAATGGTTTAAAATATACAAAGTTGTATTCTTTAATTCTTTAGATAAAAATAGATTTTAAAAACTATAAATTAAATATATTTAGTATATAATTTTAAATGATATTTTTAAAAAATTTCGTACTCCTTTTATATAGATGATAATGTTTAACTCCAGCCTTAAGTATGTAGATTTCTTAAATAAAACTCAATTGCTGGCTTCTTTAATTGTTTCTTGCTAGGATCTGTTTTGCCCAAATGAATAGATTTCAAAACTCCATTAAATAGATACCAGTGACACTGACGCTTGAAGAGAATTTTAGCATTATATAGGTATAAAACGTCTTATTTGTATGTCCAAAGATGAAACAGAAACTTCGCAATGTGCCATAAAAAACGCCTCTTCCCATTTTAATATGATAATGTTTTTCCACCAGCATATTTTATGTAAATTAAGGAACGCATAACGTACAGAACAGCAGACATTGAATTTAATTATAGCTTTCATGAATTACACGTAATTTCAATTAACAATTTTAAGATTTAAGCATTCACCCAACATATAGAGTACTATATTTTGCGCTGTCTCAAATTTTTATCAGTAAAGTCACAATTTCCTTTAGTATTATCGCAATTGGTCTCAGATGATGTAACATAGCCACTTTGTTATAGGTCAAGATTAATTTAAACTATAGCTTTCATTAAGAAAATGTGAATGAAGATATTCAATATGAATACTGAAATGTTGATGACGATATTCACCATAAATTGAAAATCCGAAAGATGTTACGCTGGCTCAAATTTCGATCAAATATTAATTTCCAAAATTCCCCATTAGTATTATTCAAGTCTCAAATAATAACCATTTCCTCTTTACTGTTCGAAAGCATCAATTTAAACTGCAACTTTTATGGAATGAACGAGAATGACGCTATTCACCATGAATGCGAAAACTGAAAATTGGGAGGATTATGGTTGAAGTTTTATCCACATCATTTGTTTTAGCTCTTCGCAAATTAATCCTCATGGCAATTCTTAAAGGAGCGATATTATAGCAAATCAAATGAACTTTGATTTCAAATCTTCGATGATAAAAGCTGAATTAAATCAAATAACTTTAGAAAGCCAAAAGAAGAAAGAAAAATTAAAATTAAAAGTATTCTCGTAGATTTAATTACGCATCATTTGCTAAACACGCACAATGTATCTTCGAATTCCAGAAAACTGAATTCCATTTGTAAAAAATATGAGATAGTTTGAAATAATATCACAGTTTATCTCATCGGGTATCATAGTTATGATCATTTACAATCCCTTTTCGAATATCTTAAACGATAACTGTACGATTCATCATTCTAGGAATTTCCACTTTCATCTGTACTCGTACAAACAATCTTTGGACACAACAAAGCAAGACTTAACATTTGAATTAGACCAGAAAATTTAATTATTGTGAGTCGGCTAATTTTAATGAATCGAGATCTTGAAAAGGAATTATTTACGCTACTGAGCTAAAGTTTTCATGTCTGCGTAGCCGTTAAAGGAAATTTTGTGTCGTTAATCCGATAAAATCTTTTAGAAAATCGGAGGAAATACCTAGCTTCTCATTTCTATCTCTAATATTAATATAAATGAATGTATTCATTCCCAGCAGGTCAGATCCTTTTAATTAGAACTACCAAATATTTGTGTGTGCATGTGCATCTGTGTGTTTCTCTCTCTCTCTCTATGTGTGTGTGTGTGTGAATTTAATTTAAATCCTACTTAATTCCCTGTTTTTTTTTTACCTAAATTTTCCCATACTACTTTATTCTGAAATTTTTCTTATTTTCTTATACAAATCCCACTAATTATTTAATTATTTTTAATGCATGTTCTTAAAAATAGCTGACGCTTTGGTTTCCACATCACATAAACAAAAAATGTCTTGGAATTTAGTATCAAAAATCGAGAGAAAATGAAATAACAATTCCCCTCCAAAATAAGTAACATTAAATTGGAGAAAATCATCGATTCTTTCATTATAAAAAATAATTTTTTTTTGTAGAAATAGACCAAAATTAAAGAAAATGAACGTTTCCCTTAAATTGAAAAAAAAGTTATATTTCTTAAAATGGTATTGACAATTTTTACTGAAGTTTATTATATAGTTCATGTTTTCCTAGAAGGCAGATTTTTTTAAATGGTTCCGATAATAAAAGAAAGACTATTCTTTTATGAAAAAGATTTAAGGTAAAGGAAAAATTTAAGGAAAAAATTTTTATTTTCCCTTTTTTTTTTACGAACTATCATCAAAACAAACATAACAGAAAAACAATGAAAGTTATTCAATAAGCGAATTTGAGAATGTTTCTTTTTAAAAATAATAATAATTCAGATTTCTTTTCCACGTTTTAAAAAGAACACTGTTTTGAAAATCGTTTGTTCTAATTTTTTTCAACATACAAGAAATTTATTATAAAAATAAAGAATGACACACACTGTGATTTATTTTAGACATCATTTATATTTTTTAAATACAGAATTTTAAATCAATGCTAAATATTATACACTGTATTATTATTATATCAATGAAAACATTATTAAAAATATTGCATACTGATAATTTTTATCAAATGTTTAATCAGATTTTAGATAAAGTATTTTATTTCAAGTTTTTATTCAGATTTTAGATAAAGTATTTTATTTTAGTCGTCTATTTTTGAATGAATTTTCCCGGTTTAGGACGGAATAGTTAGGAAAAAGGAAATGTCTTATAGGATGATTTTAATACCTTAGTAAACACATTTAAGAATAAATGAATTGGAATACTTCCAACGATTTCCTTTTTGAAGAGAAATGGATGAGGGGGGATTCGAACGTCATCAAAATATAATTATAAATAACTTTAAAATAGCAACTAATGGGAGCCAAAATAAATCATTTTTTTTTATCTGATACGTTCAGAAAAATCATTTTCAAACTAATAAGGAAAAATATCCTCAAACCACAAGCCTCTAGTCTTCCAGCATCGTATGCAATAATAATATTTTCGACTTGATCAGCTTCAAATTTCAAACCTCTAGTTCTCCAACATGATTTGCATTATAATATTTTCGATTTGATCCTCCTCGAACTACAAACCTCTAGTCTTTCAACACCTTTTGCATAATATTATTTTCAATTTGATCAGCTTCAAACGTCAAACCTCTAATCCTCCAATCTCGTTTGCATAATAATATTTTCGACTTCATCAGCCTTGAACTTCAAGCCTCTAGTTCTCCAACATCGTTGCATAATAATATTTTCGACTTGATCAGCGAATCTTCATTTCCAATAGGTTTTGTTTTATATGCGTTTCGATTCTTATATCACATAATTAACAGAAATAATGACACCTTACAACTTAATGTGTAAATAAAAGTTAAAGAGAAAATTCTATCTGTTTTGAATTGACATCTGTATAAAGTATTTTTGAAAAGTTATAACGCTGACATTGACATGTTGGCGAAAACTCTGATGATACAATAAAATTGGTTGGAATTTCATTACAATAATAAATAACAAAGCTAGAAATTTTGCTTAAAGTTTTTGACAAAATATATTAAAATTGATTGAAAAAATTAGCATTGAAATAAAACTTAATATCACTAAAAAAGTTAATTCTTTGTATTTTAATGTGGTTTATAAGTTTTTGGTTCTAAACTTATGGATGGCATTTTATAACTTTCTTATTGTGTATTTATTACCTAATGAATGTTTATGTAAAAAATTTAGTTGTTCTTACTCTGCTCCAAAGGTTGGCTATATAGAACTTTACATTCTGAATATATCATATTAAGCAATTACAGAAAGTAATTGAAAGAAAACTATCCCAAAATTATTATTATGCTGAAAAGCACTTTTGCAAAATTTATTGTGGCAGCTTCAGATTTTCTTTTTAGAATATTCCTTACGAATAATCAACTTAGCAAACACAGGAAGATCAATAATCAACCTTAAAATTTTAACTAGGAGAAAATACTTTTATATCTTTAAACCATTTATCTTATTATTATTTAACTCAAATTAATAGTTTTCTTTCTTTCATTTCGTGAAAAAAGTTTGCTTATTCTAATTTTTCACAAGAAGTTTGTAAAAAATATTTTCAAACATTCTTGAAAGTGCACCTTCTTTTATTAGTTTCTAAGAAGTATTTTTCTAAAGATTTTAACACGAAATAAAAATTTGTCAAATTGTTTCTTTTCTTGTAAACTAAAAATTAAAAAAATAATATTTTGAGAATCCGAAAAATTTTAGCTGAATTGCTGCATGAATAGATTTTCACTTTTTTCATCCAGAAAAAATTGCTTTGCAAACATTAAAAAAATTTTCCTACATTGTTTTTCAAAAATAATATTATTTTCGAAAGATAAAAAAAATTGTGGATATATAGGCAAATTTTTATATATATCTTGCACTTTTATAAAAATCTTATGACATTTTTATTTCGGCGTGAATTTTTTATACAGGAAAACAATAATTTTTGTGTTCTTTTCCATTTAATGAAAAAGGCGAATCATTGTGGCGTAAATATTTTCCTGTGAAATGAACGTGCACAAATTGAATAAGTGGTGAAATAAAATAAGTAACTGCTCGATTTGAAGCAAATAAATAAACAAAAGGAAATAATTATAACATTATAACAAAGTAAGAGTTACAGAGACAATTAAGTTTTTATATTTGTATATCAATGTGAAAGACCTTACAATAAGAATTAAATGAAGCAGAAAGGTACTTTTGAAATGAAATCCATCTACGATGCATTATTTTTTCTATCTTTTGATTTATTTAAAAAATTATTTTCTACAAAGTTGCTTTTTTTTTACTAATTTCGTGTAAATATAATACATTTTTACTTCCTTGTATTTAATATAGAGAAAGCATAGCAATCGTCAAGAAATTGAAACTAGAGATTGTGACGAATTTCCACTTTTTAAACCTCCCTGAGTTTGAAAAATGTCTATCTGTGTCTATGACAAAGATAACTCACAAACGCTTCGAGGTAGATGGTTGAAATTTGGTATATGGTCTTGGTATATGGTCACCAAATTCGCAATTTTGCGTAAAATATGTTCAGTGGAAGTCCGTCTGTCCGGGTATTAACACGATAATTACAAAACGAAGAGAGCTAGATACATACAATTTGGTACACAGATTTAACATTTACAGTGTGCACAATTGTCAAAGTTTGTGCTAAAACCGTCAAAAGATTAACGGTCTGTCGATCTTTCAGAAACATGTAAGCTCGATAGTTAAACATGTAAGCTCGATAGTCGCAATGACTTAAATACACCAAAGTTGATAGGGTATTTAGTGCGCAGAGTACATGTACAGTTTTGGGTCAAATATTTGTTTCAATTGGTTTGAAAGAACGTGTCTAAAGCGTAGATTCATTTTCTGTTACTATTAACGGCATGACAGGCAGTAATCGCCAAGTAACTATTGTACCCCAATGCCATGCAAAGCGTGCGTTTCTGCACAATTTCTTTAATTATAGCACGCCGACGCCAAATTTTGGGGAGATCACGCTCGTTGTTCATTCATTCATCGGCGTTCCTAAAGAGAAATTCAGCTGTGGGACCATGTCTAATGCTCAATAGGGTAGACCATTAGAACTGGAGATTATCTAATTCAGTGTAGACATACTTTAAAATTAAAAATATAAAAACAGAAATTATGTTTTAAGATTTTATATAATTAAAAAATATACAAAATTTCGATGATATGCCCCGCAAATTTCCCAAAGAAATATTATAAAATAACAAATTTTAAGCCATTTTTTAAAATTTTAAATGTCTAATTTTTTCCTGAACTCGTACAGTGTGTTAAAAATATTTTTATATAATTTTCGTCAGCACATTGCACTTCTGGAAGGGAATACAAACTATATTGAACGCTTCAGGAAATACTTAATCCCGTGATCTCTTCCATTGTTCAAATCTGAGGAAGAAATATTTTACATATTATCAGAGCAATTTGTAAGAAAAAAAATGGTATTACATTGCCCCAAAAGACAACATGCAATAAAATGAAATAATTTGAAAGAAATTATCTGATTCTTAAGTTTTTAATGATACTATGATACCTTGGGATTCGACTTCATTAGGCAAACTCCTGCTTAATTTAGAGAAAGATAAACACGTTACGCATAAAGTATTTAATTTAAACTTATCAGAACCAATAATCTTAATGAACCAGCTTGTCTTCAAAGGCAGCTAGTTGTGAAAAAGTGAAAATGAAAAAATCAAAACTTCTAGTACGGAAATATTGATGCAATCTCTGTGCAGTAATTTTATAATGCTTCAAATTAATGCACCATTCAATTTGAAGAAAAGCTGACAGCCTACAGTTATTTTTAAATCTTTTATCTCTCAGTATTATGTCAGGTTAAGGAAATACTCAAAGCTTAAAGATATGAGGATTAGTTAGTTATTAATTAGATAATAATAAGCTGTTTTTTTATTTTTTACTTAATAAGAAGTAATAAAATATTAATTTCCCTTTATTCAAAACTTTTTTCTTTTATTTTGGTGCACGTGATTACATAGAAGGAAAACATTGTCACAATATTGCGTTTAAAATAAATTCTTCAATTTTCTTTTAATTATAAAATTGGAAATTGAAATTAAGAAAATAAATAATTAATTATATAAATACAAAACTTTAATAAATTATTTCTGATTTCAGCAAAAAGTTAATTTGCTTGTGAAAAAGTTAATTTGCTTTACAATGATATACCTCGAAATTACCGAGGATAAACATAAATAGTTTGATGAATTTTATATATAATATAAAATTATTTATTTATATTATAAAATAAAATATATATAGTACATAATTTTTTTAATTATGATATATAATAAAATTTCTTTTGTAAAAAATGTATCTGTACTTGCAAAACATATATTTCCAAGACGTCTTATATGCAAAATAAGGTAAATAACTGCTTAAGTAGAGTCCAGTGTCAAGTCAGGTGATATAGGAAGCAATTTAACAAGCTCTGGTATATCAATAAACCAATCAAGGAATTTAGCATTCAATAGTCGTTACAGCTTACAGCTTACGGATGATGAGAAGGAGAGCTATCTGTCATCTGTTGCCACTACATCTGTAGAAATATTGTAAAGGCTAAAAGTTTTTATATAATGATATCAAATGCTATTTAAATATATCGATTGTCATTCGGAATACAGCTGTATGAAATAGGACAGGTCAAAGAGTTTCTAAGAATGCTTCATCACACATTTATACAAAATTATTACTGATGATAAATGTTTTGCATGTAGAATGGATCTTTTTTCATTTAGAAATATATCATTTTGAAGATTGATGCTTACATTTCGATTAAAGCTGCGTTCACCTGCTCAAATTATATTTCTGAGAAAAGAAAGATTTGATTCATCTAAAATAAAGCCAAATTGTAATACTCAATGTTCTGATAATGATTTGATTGTAGCCCATGCAGTCCATGAACGTTATATGGATGCCAGAAATTAAGTTGAAGTATTATGAAAGCTGTCATTTCTTGAAATGATGAGATGTGAACTGACTAGTATGAGATAACTTGATAGATAGATAAGTCAAATTGTCAATTACTGTATTACTCATCTAATGTCTATTATAAATATACAATTGCATAGCACATAAGGCAAAATGTAATAAAGTATCTGAAATAAAATGAGAAATATGTCTATAAAAATTTTAGGTTAAAAATATTTGCTGAAGAAGTCATTAACATCAAATTATAACAAATATTTAATTGTAACTCTAAATTCTAGCGAACTGAGTGGTCGCCAAAAACGATTGATAAAGTAAGAAAAAAAATGTCAATGAATTAGAAAAAAATAAAAAATAAAACGTTTTTTCATTCTTTCCATTTTTTGTCTACTAAAAAATTTCTTGTTTTCAGCAGTAACTTTAATTGTCATAAAATTTCATTGTGAAATATTTTTAAATGAACAAATACAAAAAAATATGTGCAATCCATTAAAGCTTATATTCCGATTATATAGAATTTCTATATGCCCCTCTTCAATAAAATTTGAGTTTAAAAATAATATAAATGTATGAAGTTAAAATGTAAAATCCAAGTTAATTATTATTTTTTGATAAAGTTTTATTTTTTAGACTTTTGTTATAAGATATTTGAATTTAAGAAATTATATTTAACTGAATAACCATATTTTTCTCTGAAAAGAAAGCTTCTTATGCTAAGAAAAATTATTTAAGAATTTTAAAAGTTGTTGATAGTTTTCAAAAGTATTTTTTTTTTCTTGTTTATTCAATGAATGCACGCAACTATTTAAGGAATTTCTTTGAAGCTGCTCTTTTGAAGTCACATTTTCAAGAAGTAATTGTAAATTGATTAGATCCTTGAGTTCAAAGGAGTTTTAATAGTTTAAACTTCATGAGAAATAACAGGAAGTCACAAAATTACAGAAAATTATTTCTTTTCAAAAGAATATTTTATATTTTCGAAACTTTATTTTGAATAGAGATTGAATTAACTTAACTGGATTTATTCGAATGTCAATAAAATAAAATTACGTTTAAATGAAATATTCTTTGAGAAATATCAATTCGCTAAAAGTATTTTTTTTTCTTTGCTGTAAAAAATATTCATCACAATAAAAAAAATATATCTTGAAATATTTCTTTAAATTCTTTGGCTATCAGATATGCAAATAAAATATTTTAATGAAGATCTGCATGGATTATTTTGAAAAATTCCAAGGATTTTATAGTTTTTGCATTCGTTGTTAAAACATGTTTATTTTGCAGCATATTGCAGAATTTAATCTTATGATTAATAATTATTAGATAGCTAAAAATCGTCTGCAATTAACTTTCATTCAGTTGAATATATTTCTATATAAAGGACAAGACATTCAGTTTGTTAAGTATCAATACCATTTTAAAACATCATTTTTCGTATTAATCATGACTAATTAAGGTTTTCTTTTTAATTATACTTTCCATAAACGAAAGACAGGACAACTTTGAAAAAACGATTGCAAAATAAATCCACTAAAGCTAACGAGAAGAAATCAAAATTCATTTTGATATTGAAATATTTATATATATGCTGAAATATTCAAATTTTTAACATTTATTTCCCGGTTGTTGGTATTTTTTGGCCGAATTTATGTTTAACAAAAGAATGATACGGATTCGATTATAATGCAAGGCACAGCTAAATTCGTTGAGACAGTTGAAGGTAAGTATAAAATTAAGCCGTTGGCTTAGAAGAATATGTTCCGCCATTTAAAATTCTTCCCTTGTATAATTTAGTTTATAAGTTTACGTGTAGATGGCGCTACATCTGAAAAGCGATGAATGGTGAAATAATACTACTTTTTATGAGCTTTGATTACTTATGAATCTATCGACATTTGCAGATAAATTTTTCCACATAGAAATGACGCTCATAGTTTTCCCGAATATTTTATTCATAATTTTCCTACATTATTGAAAACTAAAAAAAGAAAAAAAAAATCTGCTCTGTGTAGTTTAGAAGACAAATAAAAAAATGAAACTATAATACCAAGAAATTTAGATAAGATAGATAAATCGGATATTTAGATTTTTAAAAGCGCTATGATGTTAAATTATTGACTTATATTAGAAAGGTTCATGTACACAATCAATAGAACTTAAGTAAGCCAAATTAAAACAAGACAACTTCAATATCAAATTTTTTGATGGAATCATGCATATGAAATTATATCTACACATTTTTTTTCGAAAACAAACATAACCAATATTCCTGGCCACAGTTCATCACTAGTATAGAATATAGAGATTAGAGTTATCTACAATATTCCACATCTTAATGTGCAGCGCCATTAACAAATGTAAAATATTGCAACAATAAATTTTAATTTACTAAATTATATGCTCTTTTTCAATAAAAATTTATTTAAAAAATCATGTCGTTATTTTTTACAAATGCTAGTAAAAGAAAATGACAACATTTCCTTTTTTTTTTTTTTTTTTTTTTTGTTAAATAAGAATCGGCATGAAAATCTTGATTTCAATAATATAAATAATTCTTAAATAAACCTTTAATATTGATGTTCATTGTATGTGTAAAAGAAATATAAATTGCTCATGAAAATCTAATATATGAAAATCTCATGTCACGGTGTTTGTGCTCGTACTCCTCCGAAACGGCTCGACCGATTTTCATGAAATTTTTTATGTGTATTTGATAGGTATGATAATAGGTCTTAAAGTATATTTCACAGCGCTAGGTAATTAGGGTGTTCCTATCCGCGTTCACCGTACGATGAGGAGATCAACACTTGCTTGAAATCATCACCACTGTGACGTAATGTTGAAAAAGTCCAGCTAAAAATAAGCATGCACGTCCAAATGCTACAAAATCCATCTGCTGACACATTCTCGGACCAATTGTTAGATATCGGTGATGGAAATGTTGCTATCTATGAAAATACTGGATGCATAAAATTGCCCACTAATTTCTGCACTATCGTTGATTTGCAAAATGCTCTCATTGACCGCATATTTCCCGATATACGCACATAATACATAAATCATGCGTGGCTGGCAGAAAGAGCCATTTTGGCAGCAAAAAATGTGGACGTCGACGATTTAAACTTCAAGATACAGCAGTCGTTGCTAGGCGACATACAAATTGATCGATACAGTTGGCGATGCTAACGAAGCTGTAAATCTTCCAACAGAGTT
Organism: Argiope aurantia; assembly: GCA_026543865.1. Taxonomy (NCBI): domain Eukaryota; kingdom Metazoa; phylum Arthropoda; class Arachnida; order Araneae; family Araneidae; genus Argiope; species Argiope aurantia. The sequence continues at coordinate 2,362 of JAPMOR010061756.1, read as the reverse complement.
TTTGAACTCGCTGGATTTGTCAGGCATGTCACCACACCTTCTACGACTGAAAGTTGGATCTCCAGTTATTTTACTTCGGAATTTGAACCCACCATGGCTGTGCAATGGCACGCGATTTGTCATTAAAAAATTGATTATAAACGTTATCGAAGCCACTATTTTGAATGGTAAATTCCGAGTCGAAAATGTTTCTCCTGCCACGAATTCCAATGATTCTCACAGACGTGCCAATCGAATTCAAATGCGTTCAATTTCCTATTAGATTCGCATTCGCAGTGACAATCAATAAGTCGCAAGGCCAAACGATGTCTGTTTGCGGCTTAGATTTGGGCACACAATGTTTTTCACACGTGGCATGTTCTCGCGTGGGCAATATCTATAACTAACATTATCTATTTTTTTTTTCAAAAATGGACTTGTCAAACTTTAAAATTAACCGCTCAAATGGATCTAATTAGATGCAGATCTGATGCACATATAATTAGATGCAGATTTGATGCAGGCCTAATTAGATGCAGCTCTGTTTAGATGCGGATCTCATTAGATGCAGATCTCATGTGGGCCTTAATAGATGCAGATTTGAATATATCTAGTTATTTACAGCTCTAAATAGATGCAGATGTAATTAGATGCAGGACTGATGCTGACCGAATTAGATGCAGACCTGATTCCGATCTAATTAGATGCAAAACTGATAGAGATTTAGATATGGATCTAATTAGATGTAAATCTGATGGAGGCCTAATTAGATGCAGTTCTATTTACATGCGGATCTAATGAGATGATAGATTTGATGCGGACCTAATTAGATGCAAATCTAAATAGATCAAGTTATATGCAGTTCTAATTAGATGAAATTCTAATAAGATGCAGGTCTAATTTCGGCCTAATCAGATGCAGACCTAATTCAGATATAACTAGATGCAGTTTAATTTAGAAGTGGATCTAGATAGATACAGACCTGATTCAGATCTGATTGGGTTCGGGCCTAATTAGATGCAGTTCTATTTAGATGCAGATCTGATGCTCTTCTCATTGGATGCAGACCTGATTCAGATGAAATTAGATGCAATCTGTTTAGAGACAGGCCTTATTAGATGCGGATCTGATTCCGACCTTTAATTAGATGGAGGTCTGATGAGGGCCTATTTAGATGCACACATGATGCAGATCTATTTAGATATGAATCATATTAAAAAAAGGACCAGATAGAGGCCTCATAAGATGGAGATTTCCTACAGGCCTAAGTAGATGCAGTTCTACTTAGATGCACATCTGATGTGGAGCTAATTAGATGCAGATCTAATTAAATGTTATATGCAGTTCAAATTTGATGCAGATCTAATTAGATGCATGTCTGATGCGGGCATAATTAGTTGCAGACCTGATTCAGATCTAATTAGATGCAGGCTAGATGCAGATCTATTTACTCATGAATCTGATTAGATGCAGATCTGTTGAATATCCATTAGGTATGTATCTAATTAGATACATATTTCAAGCAGACGTTGAGAGATGCAGATCTGATGCAGACCTAATAAGATTCAGACTTGATACTGGTCTAGATTGATGCAGATTTCATGCAGGCCTAAGTAGATGCAGTTCTATTTAGAAAGGATCTAAATTGATGCAGAATTGATGCGAGCTTAATTAGTTGGAGATCTAATTAGATCTATTTACATGCAGTTTTAATCAGATGCAGGTCTTATGCGGGCCTAATTAGATAAAGACTTGATTCCGATCTAATTAGATGCGGTCCTAATTAGATGCAGCTTTGATGATGGCCTTATTAGATCCAGACCGGATTCAGACCTAATTAGATGCACACCTGATACAGATCTGTTTAAATATAGATCTAATCAAATGCAGGCCTAATTAGATGCAGAGTAGGTGCAGGCGTAATTAGATGCAGTTGTATCTAGAAGCGGATCTAATTTGATGCAGATCTGAAGAGGGCTTTATTAGATGCAAATTTAAAAATATCTAGTTACTTGCAGGTCTAAATAGATGCAGAAGTAATTAGATGCAGGTCTGATGCGGGCTTAATTAGATGAAGACCTTATTGAGATATAATTAGATTCAGATCTATTTAGATGCGGGCCTAAATAGATTCAGTTCTATTTTGATGCATATCTGATGCGGGTCTAATTAGATAAAGATCTGATTAGATATGCGCACATGATGCTGTATTATTATCGAAACACAAAATTAAGATGCACTTTTTATTATTTATGAAACTCTGTACAACCAACGATTTTCAGTATCGAAGATAGATAGATAGAAATCCCCTAGATTTCAGACATGATATCAAACGACCACATTTGCTTCACCCTACAGCAACCGGAGTTAAAATTTGCCGTAA
>JAPMOR010061736.1:34058-63132 GCA_026543865.1 Argiope aurantia | reverse complement strand
TGTGTGTGTGTGTGTGTGTGTGTGTGTGTGTGTGTGTGTGTGTGTGTGTGTGTGTGTGTAGCTTTAGTGACATTTTGGTTGTCGTGCTTCGGTAAAAATTTCCTTTTTCAAAAAACATCATAGCTCGTCATTTTTTTCCGGAAATTCCCTTGCCGTACAGAGACGATACTCAGAATTCGTTGAATCATTAGTCTGGAACACGATTTTCAATCTTTTCCTCTCCCAATCCTTCTGGCATTTTCCCAGAAATCACTGCGCAGAATAAGAAAATCCGATACATCTAACGAGAGAGACTTTCTTTTCCACATATAAAAATTCCAAAATTCTCAAAAATATTATTCAAAACTGTAATAGAGAATTTTAGGAAATCTCTGAAATATTATAAATTTTGAGAAAATATTAATGTGAGTAAATGTGAGTAAATGGCATAAGCAAGTAAATTAATCAGAAAATCTCTGGATTTTTTATTGACCTTGATTTTCTACATTTTGGCAAAAGTGAACGGTAGAATAAATAGATGTGCAAAACAGTATGGCTGCACGTAAATATAAATTCAAAACCTAATTCACATAAGATCTCACTAAATCTTGCCTTAAGAAAAATCTCAAAATATATTCCTTTAAATTTTGCCAGGATAGGTGGAATTTTTCTTAAAAACATCGTCCAGCTTTCCTATTCATGTTCTATGTTAACTTCAACCCATCATCATTTTTTTAAAAAACTATTCATCACAGAATTTAGGCTATTGTGGCTCATCTGCACAAGTTTGGTTTTGGCTCACATGATCGTTGCGTCTGAGATATAAGTGATTCTGACCGTAGTGGCAAATTTGCCTGTGATAAAAGTTATATCTCAAATAATGGTCAAAAGCCATATAATAGCTAATTGCATATATCATATATGCTTTTGATGCCATGCATTTGATATGCAACTTACACTTTTGATTCCAATATTAAAATAGTGAAACGCATTTTACATCCAGTACCATTATAAACTGGATTAAATTATTAAAGACTGCCAATCATAACTTTTAATTATTTACTATCTCAGAGAACTTCGATCAGAGCTTCTATAAAAATGTTATGAAATAAAATTTTAAAGTAAAACCTCTATGCACCGAAACCATAATTTCACACAGAACTACAACTGTAGTCACAAAATTACATACCGAACTCGATATATTATGTCATTGCGTGTTTGAGCAATCACGTTCACATGCTTCTGAAAGTACAGACCGACAGACTAGCAACTCCATGTTGGATTTAGCTCATAATGTATTAGGGATGTATGGTATATTATGCGCCATTTAACTCGCTTCCTTAGCCGGGATACCCTGGATGGTAGGGCTCTGGATTCGCGGCCCTTGGTTTGCGAGTTCGAACCCCGCAAGCCTGAGACTCCCCGCCTGTGTGGTGGCTGGTGTGCGTATAAATTCTGTCGTGGTCACAAAGTCCTCCATGTCGAGAGTAATACCACTTGGGGTATTGAATCAGGGGTGATCGTTCTCTGATTCAGGTCTAAATTACGATCTGTGGATAAGTGAATGAAATGCATGAATGAAGTCCGCCCCGTAAAAAGTCCGCCCCCCGTTACTCCTGACCCTGGATGGCACTACTGAAAAAACAAGAGACTTACCGTTGGCTTAAAATCACTGACTTCTAATGTCAGTGACAAGCCGTGTTAGAAACAACAAATCTATTCATTTTGCAGTAAACATATTAACTTATATAGTCATGCAGACAATAGATTTTGCTACTTGCTTGGTAGAATCTTGGTAGAAATCTATAAATTTGTGTAATGAATATGTGCCAATTTTTATCCGTCTGGCTTAAACATTTATGTGTCATCTTTGTCAAAGACAGACTGGTGGATGGACAGACAGACAGGCATGAAGCCAAAAATGCGTTTTTCGAACTCAGAGGGGTTTAAAACATGGAAATTTCTCAAAATCTCGAGTTCAAATGTTTCGACGATTACAATACTTTCTCTGTACTTCGTATCCGAGAAAGTAAAAAAGAAAAATAATTCTTATTCTAATGATACTTTGAAGATGAAAAAAAAAAGTAAATTTGAAAAACTAGAAAAGCATTTAAAATGACTGCAATTTGTTGTTCTTTTAATTCTGTGTCATTAACGCAACTAAAACAGTTTTTCAGAAAAACGTACGAAGAATGTTAAATATACGATCTTTAAAATTCTTTCTTTATTTTTACTGGTGAAACGCTGTTTTCGGATCCTCGCGTGATATTCTATACCCGATTATTTACTTCATAATTACAGTAACATATAATTTCGGTGAATTTTTCAGCGCGAAAAGCAGTAATTGAGAAAAAATTTGATTCAAGTTCATTCAAGAGCTATCAGAAAAACAAAAGGGTGCAACGTTTACGATAATAATCACGATTTCAACACGCATGGTCAGCATATAAAATTTGGCATTTCCTTTTCCTTCAGAACATTCGGTATTTCTTCCTAAAAATGTAATTTATTTTTGCATGGAAGAAAGTTCCTTTCTTTTTTTCTTTTCACTTTTATTATGTTGGATTGAAACTTGCAGGATCGATTTTTCAAACCTGGCATATTCATCTTATTTTCTGCTGCCAGCGAAATAGATTTGGAAGTAAAAAAAAAAAAAAAAATTAGCTGGAAAGAAAAATGCGCCAAAAGAAAGAAAAAAATGCATCGCAACGACAAAAGAATTCAGAAAACTTGACTTTCAACAATATTTTTTTAAGTGATTGCGTTTGTCATGGCAAGAGAAATACCTGAAAGAAACCACAAAAACTCTTCCTCCTGTGTTACAAATAATAGCATATATAAGTTTTTTTTGTATCGAATCTTGCAAATGTATATTTTTTTTATTTAAAACTAGCTGGTTCCCGGCACGCTGCTGCCGCAGAAGAAATAATTTTGGAAATATCGTTTAAAATTTGAAATAGCTATCTTTTTTAATTAGGAATGACAGAAAGAATGATATTTATTTTCTTGTCGACAATGAATACATTCATTGAAATTGAATGATATAAAAAGGAGGAGTACAAATAATATTTATTATATTTTTTTTTAGACTTTATTATTCAATTGCTTTAGGATAGACAATATTTTTTGTTTTCCCGACTGCAGCAAAAACAAATAAATTTCTTGGTTGTCCGACTCGTAAGCATCCAAGATACAACTGGCCATGCGAAAAACATGTGTTTTCTAAGTTCAATCCGAGCACTTGAAGTGATTGACTTTTGCATCTTGTTGATGACCATCGAAAAGTAAACGGATAAAAGTTAATTAATTAATTAATCAATAAAAAGAAAAAAAATTACTGCTTGCACTAAACATTTTTGATTCCATTTTACTTATATTGATGGGGATCAATGATAATAATTTTACTTTATATGATTCATGTACGATTAATTCCAAATGATATATGCCGTTAACTGTTTGTCGATTGTCAATTGTCAATATTAAAATAATATTGAATCATAGAAACGCATGAAACGATTTGTTTTTAAATTTCATTGTGTGCAAAATAAATGCTAATAATCGTACTAATCTTATAAACTTCGCACAAATGTAAGCAATAAGTTGGTAAAGCTTTATCGCAATTGGATGAATGGCAGCGCATATGATACGAACAAACAGGCATTCATTTTTATACATTAGGTATCAAAATATTTTTAAAAAACAGATTCAAATGTAAAAATGAAGCAAAAAATATTGATATAATTAATTAATGGTTAATGGCTTCAATTAATGGTTCCCATTTATTCTGTTACTTTATATATGCTCAATGCAATAATTGATGTGTGCATAATCTCAAGGTATGTTTTTGATTTAATGTTGGATCTTAAACTTCTAGAATTGGACCCAGAGAGCATCATCTGTTTTAATGGCACCTCTTTATATGAATAAATTTTAAACAAATGATCACAAGATAGTCTCTAAACTACTTAAAAGTAACATTTTTTTTAATGGAGATTAATGCATTTAGAAAATGCAAGAAATATAACTCTAGTCTTCATATCAACAAGAATATTTGAATACAGAATTCATATTACATGAAATAGTCTGATATCCTCAATGTTGATCAGAATGAAAAATTTTTCATATTTTTAATTAATAAAAAAAATATCATTTAGTTAATTTGCAAAAAACCTCTTTAAAGATTTTTTTAATGTTTCAGAATTAAATATCAAAAATTAAAACTAAAATTAAAAATAAACAAATATTTATAACAAAAATTAATCGTATCTTGTAACCTCAAACGTACAATTATTGTATATGTATAGATTCATGTATCTTGGAAATAGCCCTAACGATTTGGAATAAATTTTATATTTAGAGATTTTGCTTTTTAAGTTTTTCTATTACGTTTCTTTCCTGAAAAAACACAATTTTACATAAAAAGAGCATTTTTTATAAATAATTATTAGAATAAGTATATTCAACTTCAGCTTCGAAGTGTGGGGCTTACAGTATAATAGTCAGAACTACATGTAAGACTCCTGTTTTGCTGGTTCGAGTCGCACTTTTTGCTTTGTTTTTTTACTCATATATTTATATTTAATATTTTTGCTTTTTCAGTTCATCTATATAGGTATCTTTACTGAAAAAAAAATCAATTTTGCAGAAAAAAAAAGAAAGCATTTTTTTATAATTAACTATTAGAACCTTTTTCTATCTGCTCTTATGCTGATAATGTCATATAGCGCCATTTCGAACCCGATTTCCCCTGGTAAAACTGAATGCAAGTTCAAAAATCTATGCAATGATAGATAAACTGTGAATAATTATAGTAAACTGAATACTATAATGTAGCGAATTGTTAAGAATAACATTTTAAACTAAGTGCATTCGTTATTTTTTTTTTCGTATAAATGACCAGTTAAAATGTAGGTAAGATTGAAAAATATCCACATGTAATCACTATGTAATTCGCATCCAAAAAATTTCTACGAAAAAACACTATTTTACGAAGAAAAAAAACTACTGAAAGAAGTTTGGTTTCCCAGATATTCAGTATTTATATATATATATTTGCAATGTAAAAGGTTTTTTTTATGTAAAAAATTATAATTCGCAAAATCTTTCTACTATTTACAGCTTTATTTTAATTAAATTGATAACATTTATTGGATCAAAAAGTTTTATATATTGTAGTTTATCAAAAAATTAAATATTGTTCTCATACAATTTTTAAATAGCTGAGAAAGCTAATTTTTTACAAATTATTAGTAATTTATAAAAAAAATGATGCAAGATTTCATTAAACATTTTGTGTGGAAATTTAAATATTTGTTTACAACGTTGAATATGAAGATATCCATTTTCAGCACAGAATTTTAAACTCGAACGATTGTTAAAAGCAACTCGTCAAGTTTTGAATCAATTCTCAAATAACAAGGAACTTCAAAATAATTTTCAGTTAAATCATTTTTATTATTTCAGCATCAATAAGATAAAATAAACTTATTTAAATGTTTTTCTTTAACATATATGGGATTTTTTTAAACCACTTTTGACTAAAGGAATTTTGGGTTTATATGCAATTGAAATTTTAAAAAAAAACTACTTCACTATTTCTTTTACATGAAAAAAAAAAACTAGACAGAATCTCGTACTAAATAAAATATCTTAAGTACCAAATTCACCAATTTTGATTTAACAATAACGTACACAATTTTCTAAAATATTCATTCCGATCGCGATTTCTAACAAAGATATCCCAATAATTCTTGCATTTTCCAGAACCTTCAGTTTTGTTACAAAATAGTCGATAAAGTCAGAAGTCTGATATCCATTCATCATTGATTAAGAATTAACAATCCTTTCTGTGATGATGCAAACTTGCAGAAAGCTCTATTACAGTTCGTAACTATATTTTTGAACTAATGGAAAATATGACCAATGCGAAAAGTATCAAAATAAAAGCTAAAAGAATACAGAAAAAAAATGTTAATATCAATTCAGAGGATTCAAAAATTTTACTTGAAATTAGGAGATAAAAATTAATTCTAATTTTTCATTAATAATGAAGAAAACATCTTCTAAATTTTATATATATATATTAAGAATTGACTTGTTTTGTTTCCTTTTTTTTAAGAGGGAAAAAACTTTAAAAATTCCATCAAATCAACAAGATTTTTCTTCTCATTATTTCACCATTAATATCATCTTAATTTCTACTAATAAAAAAAGCAAATTTGTTCTGTATGTATGTGTGCGTGTATCAATGGCGCTCAACAAGTATCATTATACCTAAAACAATCAAATTCGACTGACATATATAAACATTGGAGCACAAAACGGAAAATATTTGAACAATTTTTTAAAAATTCATTCAACAAAAGTCTAACCTTTTTCATTGATAATTTCATGTAATATTGGAGCAGAAAAACGATTTTTGCACCAACTTAAATTGCAAAAAATTAGACATAAAATCTTGAGTAAAAATTTAGTTATTGTTCAATTCTTTCCATTAGTTTTAATAATTTTTCAAAAATAGTTTTATGTATCATTTGCAACAATACTTTTCATTATTGTAATATAATTCCATTCGTAATAAAATTCAAATAATTTTTATTATTCAATTGCGTATTTCTAGTTCATTGTTGGAAATTAAGACCCTATTCTAATAAATTTTAATTTCTTTTTTGTTTCATTATTTTTTTAGATATTTCTAAATAAAGTTCTCTAATATGATAAATATCAGTTTATTGATACATATAATCGTTCACTGCCATTTGTAACACTGCGCGAAATATCTGTTCTGTTTCAGCCTGAATCATTATGGATACCGAATCCCAACTTCATGTCTAGAAATAGATATAGGTTTCTTTTTATGTTTAAATTGTCCGTACAAGTAAACCTAAGCTGAATGAATAGCAAAAGTCAATGGGCTGAAATCTGTCATTTTTATTATTTTCTATTAATACTGATTCATTGTATTCTAACTTCATGGACCAAATTGAAGGCTATTGCTAACATTTTAATTCAGCATTTTTTTTGTTATTATTGCTGTTGTTGTTTTACTTAGTACTCGGCATTGCATTTACTTTATGTTAGGTGAGTCACTATCTGTTTCAGTTTTGAATTTAATGTTTAATACTGATTTGAGTTTTCATAAACGTTATGGATAGAAAATACTCAAATCCGAAGAAAGCAATCTGAAATATATTAAATTTTTTTTTAAATAAATATCTCTTAAGCGGTCTGCCAATATGCATGAGATTTTCTACTAGAACATTCGTTAGTAATCTATGATAGGAAAATAAGTAATCTATGACAGACATATCCCAGATATTACCAATAGGAAAATAAGTAATCTATGACAGCCATATCCCAGATATTGCCAATAGGAAAATAAGTAATCTATGACAGCCATATCCCAGATATTGCCAATAGGAAAATAAGTAATCCAAACAGGTACATCTTCTAGTATAAGGAGATATACCAAATGGGGAGAAGTTCAATTAAATGGTTATGACTGATAGTTTCTAATTATGCTTCTGTTTCCCCATTCTGTTTTAATTTTTTAATTCGTCTCACATGCTGCTGAACATAAAATGTGTGTTATTATATCTTCATTAAGGAGAAATATAATGAAAAAACATGTAAACATAAACACAGCCTGGATGTCTATCTCAATTTGACGTTTAAAATTACTTTGCTAAAAGAACCATAAAAATGTCATGGTTCATAAGAAATTCAATTGAAATTTAACAGAAATAATTATTTAATGGAAAATTGCTATTATTCGAATATGGCAAATAAATCTATAAAGTGGATCAATGATGCTAGAAAAAGTATTTCTAAATAAAAACATTTCCCTAGCAGAAACATTTTTACTCCGTCTCTTTTGATAACATATTTTATTAACAATCATTTCCTTACTAACATCGACATACTGACGAATAAAATTTTCGGACGACATTCTTGAGTAACGCACGCATTCAAAATATTTTGAATATCCGTAAGAGTTTTCAAGGACACTTACGAACTCCGCATTTGGTGGCGAACGGATGTTGTCCTTTTGTTAAAAGGCATGCACGCTTCTATTGATCGCTATCAACTGAGTAAATTCATTAAAAAAGGCTTGCTATCACCAACCCAAATAAAGACGCTCTAATTGTTTTGATAAGACACGTTCCGATCTTTAACATTTTTTGGGGGAATAAGAATTTTGGAATGAGTATGAAAGAAAGTGAAGTCAGATATTTCTAAAAAATCAGAATGCGAACTACAAAATGACATTTTGCCATTTTTATTCGAGATATAGGAAATTCTCTTCTGCTTTTGAATATTCTGGTGTGTACCAACAGTAGTAAGGGACAGTTCTAAATATATGGAAATAGCATGCATGGATTAGAAAATGTTACCTTATTTTCAATTTGCTTAGAATACTTTATTGGACTAACTATTAATATTTTAACATTTAAAATGCAGGATGCAAACTAAAAACAAAAGCCTCACTTCTTTAGTTTCAGAACGGCGACGACTATAATCATAAAAGTAATGTTCTTAGTATAGAAAAGTGGTACATGATGAAACTACTTATAGCGCCTCCTAGCGGTAAAATCCGAAATTTTTTTGTCTTGAAAAGTGATTCGAAATACGGAAGGAAAAAATTCAATCATAAGATAGTATATCATCATGAATTAGAACGAAAAGATGCTTTACGCACATTAATGTCTAAAACAGAACATATAAAAATTTCATTTATTTGATTGCAATTTTCACAACTATGAATGTAATATTGTGACTTCAGCTGTAACTCTGTGCCAAATTTAGGTTTCAACTGGTCGACAAAAAGACGTCCAAAATACGTATTCGAACGATAAATTCATGAAAAATGCTAATACTTGCCAAAGATCTGTATTTTGTAATTATTGTTCGCCAATTCTATTCAAGACATTCGAGGTCTTACCAGGGTCCACATTTTATGCCGGCAGTGAAGGACAAGACCTTCCCTGGAGAGTATAAGAGATAGTTTCGAGGGGGCAACTCCCGCTGGTTTTATATTTCTGCCATAATGCTCATCTTGTAGGACTGATTGCACCCAGAAGGCATCAGTAATACATAAATGAATCAAGTAATATTCTGCTATATTAACAATGGAGAATTTCCAGTGCCTAATTATAAGTATCCCGTTTGTTGTACACGCTACATCCAATCCTTTTATATCATAACTGAAAGAAATATTGACTGAATCTGTATGTGATTCATGATAAAGCATCATTACCACAAATAAGCTCTTTCAAAGTCCTATGATCAGAATCATATCAAGGTGATTCTCCACTTCTTATAGAATTGCCTAAACACCGTCCTTATCCAAACTGTATGCTACGTTTTTGTTAATGATTACAAAAAGAATGTATTCTTGAAAAATAATATTCTGGATTATATTGATGAAAAATGTAAGAAGCATCTGATTGTAGTTGGAAAAATGTCAAGTATCTACTTGATTCTAGAATTTTCAAATGCAGTTTTTTGAAAGTATACTATAAATGAATGTATCATTGTAATAAATAACAAATTGCATATTTTCGAAAAAAAATTTTATTTACCCGTAGCTTATATTTCGCTACAGAGTGCTTCCTTTTCAATTCTATTCTCGTTTATGCAGTAGTTATAATATAATGCTTAAATTTTTCTTTCCCATTTATTTCATGCGACCTTGGAAGAGGCCTATCTCACATTCTTCTGTTATGGTCCTGCTTCTGACTATAATTCTTACAAAAACGTCAGCCAGCACGGAGAGCATCTAATTGGTTCTGGAATTGTTAAATGCAGTTTTTTTTAAAGTTACTACTTAAGAACTCACAGCTAAACAATTGTGTATTTTATGAGTTTTTATCTGAACATTAACATGCTCAAGGTAACTTTTATTTTCTAAATCAACAGGGCTCTACGATCATGTATCTATTGTTCATATCAGTATTAATAGATTACCACTTTTCGACGATTCTACCTTGGTAAGGGGTGAGATGCAGAAAAATGAAGGTATTTCAGGAATTCTCCATCATTGTTTGACCTTTATTTCCGTCCTATTAGATAATTTTTTCGTTCGGTATTTTTTCCCCGCGTGTATGGGAGTATCGTGGCGTTTTTGGCCGTACTGTTTTATTTTAACAAATTTGCGCATTGATTACTTATATATCTGGCTCAAATGGCAAAAATGCTTTCAGGAATAGTACAAAGAATATTTTATATAATATCATTAAATATGACCCAGATTATCTATCGTTATTGATTTCTAATTATTGTCAAAAAAATTCAATGACAAATAAAATGAAATATATTAACGTAAAAAAAATTATCATTTTGGAAAAAAGTGAATTATCAAATTTTAAAAACAGAAATCTTCCATTTATTCATCAGAATTTAAGGTTTAGGTTCCTTACAGTAAATAAAAAAATTTCTAAAATATTTTATTGTGAAATAGAACCTTTTCCCCACAATATTACGAGTAATAAATATTTTTTTCTCTTTCTAAATCTGCGAATTATCCGATTTCGCTTTATTGTTAAATTTAAACATCTCCTCTTGTCAATCTTTCTTCTCATCTCTATTTTGATTAAATAAACGCATCCTGAGACATGTGCAAAAGCGAGGAGGGTTTTCGAATCCGTGAATAAAAGGCTGATTTTCTTCTTTTTTCTCTATCTCCTGTTTTTAAGATGAGAACGTCCATTTTAACCTTATACCGAGACGGCGCTGAAAGTGGCCAAATCGCATGCTGCATAATATACCATATTTAGCAGTTTAGAATATTTGCCAAAATTGCCAGAAATTGACGATAGAACAATGCATTGTTCTAAATGAATTTTTCAGATCAAATTTTTTAATAGAAAATAATAATAAAATAATAAAAATAGTAGAAATAATAATAGAAATTTAATAGAAAATAATAATAAAAAATTACTTTATCACTTCTTATTTCTGATGCTAAATAAAGTGCTTTTTTTTAAATGTTTCTCATTTCGCAAATTTAAGAAAAACCTGCTTTTCAACCTCTATGCAAAAATAATTAAAATTTTAATACTCTAGCTTTAAAAATTAAGAAAAATATGATTATATATTTTAAAAATAAATAAAAATAATTCCACAATTCCTATTTTTCATAAATAATGGAAAAAAATTCACGAAGATAAAATACAGCTCTGCAGTTACAAATGAAAATGCAAATAAAAAAATGCAAGTTAAGGCATTTTTCTTAAATAGTAATTTTTGAAGCTAGTGTAAGACTAAATGTTGCACTGCCTTAAAATTTCACAACACTTATCAAGTGAAGAACCTTATTCAATAAATTGTAAAAATTAAAAGTTTTGAATTTTATTTGAAAATTTTGAATTGAATTTGAATAGTAAAAAAAGCATATTTTTTTATCATAATATGCTTATTTGACTGCTTTATGCTTTATTAATTATGGACTTAAAAAAAGCATATTTTTTTATCATAATATGCTTTATATTATTTTACCATAATATGCTTATTAACACGTTTAACATAAGTCAACAATTCAATAAAAAAATGAAATTATTTTGAATTTTATTTTAAAAATTAATTGTTACAAATTGAGTTTAAGATTAATTTTCCAAAAATTATTCAATCTAAAAGAAAGAAAGAAAAGCTTTCACTAAAGCGAAATTCGAATTCAAACAATCTTTTTAAACCTTTAAAATGGTGTAAAAATTTTTTTATTCAATAATATGTTTTGATGATAAGGCGAAAATATTTTTTGCTTTTATTTTTTAATTAATATTTCAAAAAATACGTTCTTATATCTCAGAAGGAACTTCCTGCTACATTTCACTTTCCTAACTTCAAGGATTTGTCAATCAGGACAAACCTCTAAGAGTAGAGGGATTCCAGTGAGAAACAATACATATACATCTGTATGAGTTACAAAAAGAGGAAAAGAAAAAATCGTTAAACCCAAAAGAATAAAAGCTTTGAAAACCTCTTTTCTTGTAAATTCTTTCTTGAAATTTTAAGTAATAGATCTAGTAGATTTCTTTATACATACAAAAACTAAGCTTTGTCGAGATTGGTCCAACAAATAGCAATTTTCAAATGGACGAGGACAGTAAAAAAAACATTATGAAAGAAATCACGATCATTGGAAATCTGTGGCTTCAAGTTAAAATCTCATCATATTCGGATTTTACTCAACGACTAACGCAATGAGTAAGAATTCAATATACAATGTATAGTAAATACTTTTAACAAGTTGTACAAGATATTGCTCTAAAATGAAATATTAACGAGAACGTTGATCAAATGTGTAACGAAATAAAGACGCTTCACTGTAAGAGTTTTTAGATATCTTTGGGGCACCAAATTTATCTGGCTGCGTTCATATTTTCCGTCTGTTGGACAAATCTGCGTTGTTGTTTTTTTTTCCTTTAATAATACATAAAAAGTTTAAGCATACATTTATCAGATATAACTAAAGCACCCTCTTTGAATACAACTGAAATTCGAAGGTTTTTCGAAGTAACAAGTATGACACACTACGCATTTGCTATTGCCCCTTCTGGATAACTTTCCCAATATTTCAATAAACACCAATGCATATTGTTGAAGAAAGAGGAGGAGGGGTAAAAAGACATTTAATTTTATTTTAACACGTGTTGGCACTCCTCAGAAAGTTTTTTTTTTTTTTTTTTTTGCACTTCTCAAGATAATGAAGCACTTTTAAAGGACCTTTATTAAAAATTAAGCACTTTTAAGATGTTTAAAAATGATTTTCAAACTTTTCATGACGGTACGCAACCTGTGATCATACTAAGAGATATGGGTTGGGTTGACGGGGCGCCTAGCCCCAGTAGGGGCTTATCCCCAGTAATGGAAGTCTGCAGAGAGCCTAGCAGTCAATCTGTTGCCGTTGTCAGCTGCAATGTACTCTGGAAATGATCTGAAGGAGATTTGTGCAATTAGAGGAGAGCCCGCTTCATCCAGAAGCTATCTCTTGTAGTGGCGTAGATTGGAGAAATTTAGACCATGGATTTTAATGTATGACATGGACTCCCATCTCTCTTTAGTGTTCAGTGACATTCTGACCCTGCTCTGCGAAGCAGAGCAGTAAATAATCTGAAGGATTCGTGCTCTTGCTTAGATGCGATTATCTATGTAGAAGAGGAGGTGAGGTAGGAAGCGTCAGGATTTATTCTAATTGGTTGGTTAGCTGTGTGGGTGTGGGAGTATGCTACCTTTGGACTTAGAAGGAGTGTAAGATTTTTAAGTTTAAATTTGTTCTAATAAATAAGCAAAATTATGAAGTACTATTGATTTACGAGAGCTCTAATTTTATTTGTTAAGTGGTGGGTTAAAGTACGATGTTTCAGGTTTTCTGATCTTAGAGTTAAGGGTGTATTTTGATATTTTCATTATTGCATCATTTATGTTATTGCCCATATTTTTAAAGAAATTAATTGCAAGTTTTTTAGTGAATTTTTTGAGTGAGGAGTAGTCTAATGCTTTATACATGTGATATAGCATTTCATTTTGCATATGTTTCTAAATAGATTATTTTTTTGGAGCTTTAAAATTCTTAAGTTGGTCTTGGCAGCATATTCTCACACCGAGCAAGCATATGTTAGTATTGGATGCAGATAGGCTGTGTAAATAAGTATTTTATTTTACCTAGTCATTTTGGAATCGAGAAACTAAAGGGAATAATTTACGAGTTAGATCTCGAAACTTTTTAGCAGTATATATAAAGTGGGGTTTCCAAGTTACTTTCCTGTCAAGTAATACGCCTAAATATTTACATTCCTTAGACCACGGAATAATTTGATTTTTAATTTTAAGAGGGGAGACTTTGTTTTAGTTATTTTTTGTAAAGTATATAGCTTTGGTTTTATTTGTATTGATTTCTATTTTTCATTTAATTAACCAGTCCTCAAGAGACATAATGTGCCTGTTCAGAGCTATGGTGACGAAATTTTGATTTTTTTTTCCCAGCTAGTATTGCTGTGTCATCTGCATACAAACACATCATGGTGTTAAATTGTTTGGGGATGTCGTTAATATAAAGCGAAAAATAAATAGGTCACAGTTTAGATCCTTGTGCGACCCCTGTCTGAATGGGTTTCGTTGTAGAGAGAACATTATTTAGTCTGATTTTGAAGGATCTATTACTTAGATAGGAAATGATAATTTTGATTAGGTGTGGGGGGACGTTGTAATTAATAAGTTTGTAAGTAAGGTCCTTTTGCCAAACTCTGTCAAATGCTTTCTGGATGTCAAGTAAAACCGCTGCAATTTTTTGATTATCTTTGTAGCCTTCTTCGATATATTATTCCACTGCTCTGATAAATTGGTGGGTAATACCTAAATTTTTTCGGAATCCAATTGTTCGGGGGTCAGAATATTTTCATTTTTAAGGTAGTTGTTTAGTCTATTGAGTATGATGTGCTCTGCTATTTTGCTAACTGACATCGGTCTGTAGCTGCTAGGTTCTGTAGGATCTTTTCCTGGCTTTAATACAGGAATTACTGCAGCTGTTTTCCATGATTTTGAGAAATACCCTAGCATTAAAATACTGTGGATGATTTTAGCTAAAAACTTGACAGAATTTTCTCGACGGTTGAGCATTTTATTGTTAATCCTGTCTAATCAGGGGGCTTTTTTCTCCTCAAGTTTTTTGATGTAGCTCGTAATTTCTTCAGTTGTAGGGGGCAAGATATCTATAAATTTTGAAGGTAGTGAATCTTGAAAGCTTTCGACTGTATTATTTACAATGCGTTCTGTTATGTCATCTCTGAAATTGTTTCTCAAGGCAAACCCCAAGCAGTTTGCCTTTTCAGTATCAGAGTTTGCAATACTAGATCGGCCGTTAAGGGCCGGAATTTTTTGTTTTTACTTTTACATTTTTTTACTAATTTCCATATTAAGCCGTCTTTAGTATTTACATTAATAATTTCTTTAATGTAATTCATTATTTTCCAGTTTGGAGCTGTGTTTTTCGATCTCTTTATTTAATCTGTTCATAAGTCTCTTGAACTCAGGGTCTCTAGATTTTTGAAAATTCTTTCTGGCAAAGATACTATCCCTAATAACTTTTCTGATTTTGGGGTCTATAATTTTTTCACTATTTATGATGGGTGTGATGTTTGATTTTTTGCGTTGATAATTTGGGTTTCAAAATAATTCACAAAGTGGTCTATTTTACCAGCATTATTAAAGTCGTCAATTACAGGGGTTTCTGATTGGTTGAAAGTTAGTCTGAAGTTTTCCTAGCTAGTTTTATGCTTAGTTGAGTTAATGGGAAATGTGTATTTGAAGACAAAATTAATTAGGATGGGATTGTGGTCTGAACTTAGTTCAGGTATGGAGTGAATTCTTATAAAGGTATAGGAAGTCTTTAACTAAAATTAGATCTAATGTATTTGCAGACTGGTGTCCAAATCTAGTGAGTGAGGTTGGTGCAATAATCTCTAATCCGGTTTGTAGGGCGAATGATTTTAGGGAATTTCCTTTGGGACAGTTATACTTACATTCCCGACTAACGTGGTGAGCATTATAATCTCTTCAAAAATTTGACCTTTTTATTTTTGCATTAAATTGCATTAAATTTTCTATATCAAATATAAAGTTAGAAGTATTATCACTAATTGGGGGGATATACATTGAAATTAGGGTTATTGGTTCTTAATTTTTAAAATTTAATTTCACCACGCTAGCTTCTACATGATGTAGTAATGGTGGTGGGACCTCGTTATGAGGTATTCCATTTTTAATTAAAATTGCAGTACCTCCGCCAGCCTGATTAATTCTGTAGCTATAATAAGAGAAGTAGTTTGCCGGGAAATTTTTTCTTTGTGGTCTAAGGTGGGTTTCCTGAAGTAAAATTACATCTGGGTTATACTAATTTACGAAGTTATGGAAATCATTGATTTTATGGTTATTATTATGGTTGAAAGATAATCAGTAGTGGATTGACCCATTCTGCTAAAGGCTGTCAATAGGATGATCATTTTTTCCTTAATTGATGTTTTAATTTCTTGAGTTGGATGAAGAATAACGGGTACTCGGTCGTTAATTTTCTAAGTTCGACCAAGACTTCTGCCAGGTCCGATATCTCATTATTGCTCGTCTCTGTTGCTGCATTTTGTTTACTTTTGGAGTAGGCTAGTGGCGCCATCTCTTGGTGAGGTTGGACTTGAAAAGTCCTGCAAAGCTTACGTTATCTCTAATTAGGGATTGGATTTCATTGAAGTAATTCTACTGTTATTTGGTGACTGGATTTTGGGAAATGCTTCGCATACCCGATAAGATGCGATATGTCCTTCTTTACCACAGTTGATGTATTTAGGTATTTCAATTTTTTCTCTGATATTACAGATGTTTGTTTCCCCACATGTAAGGTACCTGGACCTAATCTTACAATTATTTGCAGTATGATTAAATAAGTTACATCGGTAACACTGCGAGATCAAGTTCCTTCCCTTGTTTGGTTCCACGGTGACGCTCAGGTAATTTAAGTGATCTAGTTTGAAAATTTCATCAGTTTTTCCTGTCCTATTTAATACTACCATGTAGGAGGGAATAGGTCTTTTGGTCCTTAATTGGGTGAGTTGGACGACTCTAGCCCATCGAGCGCCTGCTGTCTAGTTTAAGAATGTTCATAAAACGGCCGCAGTCAAAATAAAGGTCGAACACAATTTACTAGAAAAGAAATTGGAGAACGTTCATAAACAGTTTTGGTATGTTTTTGCTTTCCCCCGACCATTAACAGCATGGGGTAAACTTTCCCGTGTCTCGACTATCACGTCCCCCTAAACGCCGGGGATTTTGAATAGCACTGACTGATCAATCAAATAATAAATCTGTCAACGCAGGACAATCGCCATGCCGTTTTCCAACTAAGAATTTGGTTTTCACTCTGAGGACTAAGAACTTCTCTTTTTATCTGCAGTGTTTGCAGACAATAGAATTTGTTAAAAAATAAATAAATAAAAAATCCCGCAATATGATTTTATAAATTTTTATCTTAGTAATGGAAAAATTTGTTTAATAAATTATTTAAAGGAATTATCATCCATCAAATTGCATTGCGAATATAATAGATTCTTTTTACTGACATTCAGTGAATTTTACTTCAGTTTTTTCTAATTTTTAGTTGTAAGCATTTTACTCGCATATTTGGTACTCGAAATGAAAATAGCATGGTATACAATGAATGAACGCATAGTTCTCTGATTAAAATAAATTATAAAAAAATTATTATTAACAATTTAAAAATACTACATTCATTTGGAAAATATAATCTGTTATTGAAAATTTTTTAATAAAAATTTGTGCGATTTTCTTTTTGTTTGTTTTCAGATATTTGTTTTTCATTCCATTTTTTTAAGTTCTGAAAATAATAAAACAATATTTTGTCAATAGGTGAATATTTTATTGATAATATGTTGATGAAAATATTATTAATTTGACTATTTTTGACTTATTATCTTATTTTGAAATAATTAAAATAATAAGTTGAAATAATAAATATTTAAAGTTAATTTTAATACTAAAATAAGAAAACATATTAATGTATCCATTTACTCACGAGGCTTATATCTTATAAAAATCATCATTTCATTCATATTTTTAATAAGTGAATATTTTGAATGCCAATTTCTTATATCATTCCTAATCTTGTCACAAATCTTGGTAAAAATGACTCATAGTCAGTGCAGAAATATTTTCATAAATCCATGCATTTCTCTGTCGACAAATATTGCAAAGAATCTTTCCTTCATCTAACTCCATCAATGAAATCACAATTTCAACTGTACCCATTTTATTAAGTTACAACATTATGATTTTTTATGAAAATTCGTAAATTATCTCGTAGATAAAAATGAAACTTTCTGCATGTATCCAAAAAGTAAGAATTTCCCCTTTCAGACTGTTGCTTCCATGCTCTTCATGTCTGAACAATTCAAACGAATTTCATTGGCAATATTTATAAGGTATTTCACTGCATGTGAATTTCAAAATATAGATGCACAATAAAATAAAAGAAAAAATCTAGAGTAAGTAATGATAACTTCAACAACGTTTAAAACCCGTGAGTGAAAAATAAGGTTTTTATTTCATTGCAACAATAAAAATACTTGCTACAAATTTTGGCACATTAATTAAAATAAATCAAATTATAGATATTAATGAATCTGTAATAGTATTGCCAGTTTGTGGAAGATGGGCGGAGTTCTTCATTTAAAGGATCTTATCCTATTAAATATCTTATATTATTATTGGATGGAAGAAAAGTGGCTTAACAATGACATTACATATTAAGAAGGTGGAGCTAAATCAGAAATTATATATATATATATATATATATATAAGAAAAATAGAGAGAAGCATGGATTTTTACGTCATAGAATTAATTGGCAAAGATTGGGTCGGAGAAGCATGTTGGTGTGGTAAAGTAGCAAGTCATTGGTGGTCTAGTCACAGATGACTCATCGGGGTCTCATGATGTTAAAATCTTCTTATCATTTGTAATTACTTTTTATCAAAGCAAAAATAATATTCACAAATAGCTTTTGAAAAATCCAAAAGCTAATATTTTAATAAATTATTAATGTTTAAAGCATAATAAAAATGTTAATTATAATTTTCCCGTGGTAATTCGAAGGAATAATTAATTTAACATTTGTATATTAAATTATCGAATTTAAGTATTACATCAATTTATTTCATTATGGAAGTGAAATTAAATTGCCTTTATTGTTGCTTCTATCATTTCAACCTAATTTTTTTCCATTGTTGATATCAAGATATGATCCAACTTATTATTTAATATTGAGTATGTTTCAGTGGTATGCTTTTGTTAAAAATTTTGTTATCCTTTAGATAAAGTTCAAGTGCAGAATCAAGCATTGGTGAAAATTTTTTAGCTCATTTTTGAAAACTGCTATTAGGATTAGCCTTAGGAGGTGCATTAGAAATAAATTTCCTAAAGGAAGCAATTTTTCTATTGGAAACAATCTTCAGTAGTATCTGATCAATAGCCGAATTTCAACCAGAAATAAACAAATTTAGTAAGAAAACCCACTTGCATTGTATTAGTGAACAGAGAAATCGAATTTTTTATTTGACTTTTAGTCATGAATTATTATTAAATATATTAAGAAGTACGTCTTTAAATGTTACATGAAAAAAAAAACTTTAATTTAATAGATATGAAAATCAAAAATAGAAGAGCACACACTTTGTTTGACATAAAATCTAAATCTGATTAAAGAGCTAAGCTTAAAAACTTTTTTCATAGATTATTGCCATAATACTGTTACTAAATTTTACCCGGGGTTCGTTTGGATAGTGGAAGCGATATGGTGTGGAGAATGCTCAATCAGCAGGCAGAAGTAGAATAAAAACAACGACATTTATTTACACGAAGACGCACAGGACAGCACAAAAACGACAACTATATACAGCACAGAGACGACTATCTTCAGCCGAGACGTATAGCATACAACAGCAGCATACAACCAGAATCTACTGCAGACAGTAGCGCACAGCTCAGTTCAGCACGAGCTTGACTCCGTCGCTGCTCACCGTCGTTTCCGCCTACTCCGCCCTGTCGCTTACGACTCCTCCGCTCCGTCTTCGGACTTGACTTGTCTTTTCTGGCAGCTGCAGCCCCCTTTTATAGGTCTCAGGAGGCGGGCTAGAAGCCCCTCAACCAATCAGGAACGTTCGAGGCGTATCTCGGTTCCTACTGGACGGATCGAGAAAATTCTCGAAGTTTCGGGTATAATCTATTTTGGCGCCAAAGTCGCCAAATTGGTCGCCAAGTCGCCAAATGGTCGCCAAGTTTGTCGCCAAGCTCTGGGACCCCCGACACGACGCCCAGACTCTGTCCCATACAGATGACTGTAAAACATTCTTTCCAATGATGGAACCAACTATACTGGGAAGCAGTATTACGGATTCGTAACAATACCCACGTTAATTTTATAAAAAGAACAGCGCTTTCAGGAGTGAGGAATTATCTTTTGAATCCAAGACTCATAAATTTCAAGAATGGTAATGATTAAAAGAACTACTCAGAACATTTTTCAACAATTCATTCGTGTCTTGCTGAATGTCTAGCAAGGGAAAATATCCTCCCTTTCAATGCAAGATTCGTATTAAAAGTACTTCTATTGTACAATCTGCCTGCTGCATGTTCTATATAACCCATTTTGAGACACTAATTTTTCTTGGATATGCTGTTGTCACCAGACTTTGTAACGTATCTTCTCTTTGTAACGTAACTTGGGCAACTTTAAGCACTAAACCTACTGACATTTTACTGCTTGATTTGATCGTAAAACTTCTATTAACAATGCGGATAAGCCGAAAAACTACTTTCACATAGAGAAACACATGGCCTTTCTTTACCGAATACTAACAATTGAAAGGAACTGAGATTCATAGATAAAAAAGTTTTGAATCCACAGCCTTGTGATACGTTCAAACAGTTAGAAATCGTATCAGCCTTTAATACGTTTATTTAATTTCATTAAATAACTAATACTGTTTTAATGCAAAGCAATAATTATAATTGCACAGATACATTTATTAATTCTATTCTTCAAAGCAATATCATACTCATCATCGAATTATGTTGAATATAAATAAATGTTTTCCATTTATTAAATATATTTTCTTTCTTTCATATGCTAAATTTTTTTTAATAGTTCTAATTATTACTAAGTAATTTTGTTCATTTACGCTTTTCGCAGACCATCACAAAACACAAAACTTCCTCCCATTTCAATGCGCTTTTATTTTTTAGAGATTTTAAATATATATTTATAATATAATTATATATTTTAAAGATATAATTTCTTAAAAATATTTTTTTTATATTTATAAAAGAAGCATTTTTTTTTCTGCCTGAGCCCCCCCCCCCCCAAAAAAAAGGCAAATGATTTGCAAAAAGCAGTAAAAAACGCTTCTATTTAAATAGTGGAATAAAAATAATATTAAGCAGTAAAAAAAGAATAAAAGTAACTACATTTATCTAGATACTTTAAATAAAAACGTCTATAAAAATAATTAAAAACGCTTTTTCTAAAAACTCACTCTAAACAGTAAAAAATAAATAATTACATTCAAAAATTTTCATATTTGATTTTTATTACGTACTCGCCGCCTTTGGCGACCAGCCGTTTCGCCAGTATTACCGCTGGCTACAATTTTCAATTAAATATTTTAAGTAACTGGTCTCTTAATAGATTCTCAAACAAAACAATTTTAATCTTCAAATTTTGATAGTCATACCAAATTTATACTGTTGTTTAGATCGTTTCGTTCAATTTACTCTATATATTTTGCTAATTTGTTGTCATTTCCGGTAAAACGTCAACTTTAATTTAAAGTGGAAATGATGAAATTGCAATTAATATAAAGATATTTTTTAATAAAACCAAGCGTTTTATTTTATTTATCATCTTTATTGCTATTTATTTATTATTATTATTATTGAATATGAGTATTGCAAACAGAATATCTCGGTAATTAAGTCTTATGTGAACTACAAAATATTTTTGATAATTGATGTAATATCTCAAAGAATAATTCAACAAAAATTTCTCAGATTTAGCATAAAATTCAGTTTTGAGTTTTGCTTTCAAAAGGATTGAAATGAAATCAATAATAATATTTTGTTCCAGCCCATAAATATATTTCAAAAATTATGAAATCTAAATTTAATGCAGTAAGGTATCATATTCTGAGAAATATTCGGGACACACCAAATTTTAAATAAATGAATGAATGTTTCTATTTTCCACGATCAACTAAAACTTATTTATGAAGTTTTGAATGTTAAAAATTTAGAAAAACTCAACATTTTCATAATCTTAGGCCAATTAATCTTGAGAAACCTGCGAGCTGATTGGCGTATTTTCTTTGAAACGATCGATGGAAAATCTAAAATTATCCTTTTTTTTATAGAAGAGTAATATTCAAATTTTCATTAATCAGTCTGTTTAAGTGATTGATTTAGTTGATTGGAAATTAACTCTTTTTATTTAAAATATTTGTGTTTCAAGAACATTTTGTTATTTGCAATTTCCACAGCAGAAGCTTTATGTAAAATCAAATTCGTTATTTATTAGAGCATTTATTGAATTAAGTTACATAAAATATAATCATTTTTCTATTTAAACCAATTTAGTAAATCTGTTTTGTTCGTGCGTCAACAAAAATAGAATGCAGAAAAAAACTTATTATGAAACTAAATCTTATTACATTATAGATAATACTATCAAATTTATATCAAATTATTTTCATTCAAAATTCTAGCATCGTTTTTAAACAACAAATTAAAAGTTCCAAAAATATCACTGTTGCCAGTATGAATTTCACAACTATTTACAAAATAAAATTTATAATTATTAAAATAATCGTTTGCTATTTTTAAATAAAATATTTACGATTTATGTCGCAACAGATCTGTGTCTTACTAAAGGTTTACAAATTAGCTGTGTGGCCCTAATTTGAATGGATATCCTGTTCATATTAAACAAAACTTGCCTTAAAATAAAATTTATTTATTGGATTAATAATATAGACAGTGTAAAAGATCATAAAAGAATTTTTCTTGAATTTATTTTTTAGAAAAAATAATATTTCATATTTGTTTCATTTCCTACAGACACGTGACGAAAATTATATTTTTGCAGATTTCATTTCCAAAAAGATTTAATTTATTTTTAATTGGTGCTTTAATCAATGTGATGGCAACACTTTGAAAAAAACTATTTTTTTCCCAGGAATGCGAAACGTTTATTTTTATTTTGTACGAAAGAAATTGTTGAAAAATAGAGTAAAAATATTTATTTAAAAATTCATTTAAAACAGAAATTTATTTTTAAGGTTAAAACATTGGTACTATTTAAAAGATAAATTTTTGATCTTTAACTTGATGTAAAAATCTTTTTTGTGCGGTAATATTTTCGGAAGTTATAGCAGAAACACGCCAAAATTTCGCTTAATTTTTAAATAAATAAAATTCTAATTAAAAATTCGAAAAAATAACCCCCAGGTGCACATTCCCGGCCTCCAAGAAATACACGTGCCAAATTTGGTAGCTGTAGGTTGAATGGTCTGGCCTGTAGAGCGCCAACACACACACACACACACATTGAGCTTTATTATAAGTATAGATTAAATGCTTGGCCAAAATCTATATACAAAGCTTAAGCAACAATTAAAATTACATTTGTAAATAAATATTTGTCTCGGTTAATAATCGGGATGAAAATAAATTTAAAAACTTTATATAAGGATTCTTTTTTATATTTTACTGAATTATAATAAAAGTATTATTAAAGGCCCACACGTACTTTTTTAATATTTCATCAACCAAGTACAGAAAAATCAAACTTGTTTTTGCGAACTAATCACATTCATTAACTATTATACATGATTATGACATGTAAATATGAGGGATTCCCTACCTTTAATAAGTATAATAGTTTTCATTTGGATATTAAATTTGTGGTGAAATAATGAAATATTCAAATCAGAAATGAAGTATACAGCTCATATCACCAATCGATCCTGCAATCACGAATTCTTAAGAAAAACGTTATTTCCCCTTTTCGGGAGTTCATTCCCCTAATTGGTGGGACCACCCAAATTCTAACTGTCAGCGAAAACCACAAAATGAACTTAACAAGCAACGGACCCACATCGTTTATTGCATTTAATGGGGAAAGCATTGACGACTTTCTACGTCGGAGCCGGGTTTAAAGCAGTTTGCGGAAAGCAACTTCCTACGTTCCAGCCGGTTTTCAAGAGACACGTTGGAGCGACTTTCTACTTTCCAGCCGTTTAAAGAGATAGTAACTGGGTAACCTTCATTTATCAAACTTTCCTCGATTTCCTTCGTGTTAAATTCTTGGGGGAGTCCCTTAATAACAGCCTCTAGGGGTCTCTTATTTTTTGGAGTCATTATGTAATAATCGAAATCTTGTTGTCGTCAAAAATCCTGTATGGCCTTGTGTTGTTCTGCAGAGTTTAGTTAAATCTTTATAAACTCTTTATTTAATTTTTTGGTTTTTTTCCACACGTTTTGGCTATTCGTTCTAAAATTTGGTTGAAATTGGCTGCATATTTCAACATTATGGGTGGTATTTTAGCTTCCACTTCCTTTTCAACAATGTTCTACATTACTTAGTATTTGGAATGTATTTTACAAGTTTAGAGTTTTATTTGGGGTTATTGGTTTATTTCGGACTGTTTTTCTCTTAGTTGGGGATTTAAATGACTCGCTAGAAGTCTGATGTACATCAATATATACTTATTGTCAAATTAATCCAAAGCTGTTTGTAAAGATCTATAATTATCAAAAGTTAATTTTGTAAGAGTGATTTTTTATTGGCCATCTAACATTCATTTAAATTAATTAAATCAATAAATTTTTAATAAATAATCTATGTATTTGGTATATTATATTAAGTTTCTCTCTTCATGAAAAAAAGTGATAAACTGACTAAATAAGAATTTATCATAAAAACATATTCAGTTTTCTTTAGAGAAAAAATTTAAACTTCGTATCAACTAAACGTAAATAGCTTTACTCTGCTATTGCTTTCTGTGGCATAAGAGAAAATAATAAGTTCTGGATTGTTTAACAGGAAAAAAAATAGATAAAAAGGGAGAAAATATAGTTTAAAAGAATAAGAATGATTGACTTGGAATGTAGTAGGAAACTATATTATGAGAAAAAAATAATATATATATAGATGAATTTTTTCAGACTTGAATAACTAGGCAAAAAATGTTAATAAATGATTTCATCAATATTATAGGATATTTTTTTTATGATTTGTGCAATTTTGAAACAAATATTTCCTTCCTCTTGAGAAGAATGGTAGAATACACATCAAGGAAGCTTCTTTTTAATTAGATTTGTTAAATGATTTCATTGGTGTGGTCCGGAAATTTCGAGAGGAGTGCCGACTCAGTTGTCGTCCTTATCACTTGTCTGCAATTGAAAATCACGAGGTGTATCTCAAAACAGCCATCATGTTGGACGAATTTCAAAATAGGATATTCATCTCATTAAGCTAACTCGGTAAATGGAAATTTCTAGGAAACAGGATATTACGTTTTCTTTATAATCTAATTGCATGACAACTTCTGCTTCGGACACTTCTTACCACATTTTTTGAAATCAAAATTTATAGAATTTTCTCCTTGAAGAGTTTCCTTCCTTGTAGATTCTGTCTTTTAGCTTCGAATTATGGCATCTGCGGATGACTTGCTTTTCAACCATAATGAGAAAAATAGAAAATTTTTAAAAAATGAAAGGAAAAATTAAAAATGGAAAACTTAGAAATGGTAAAACGTAGAAATGGAAATTTACTCAATACAGAAAAATTATCATATGCAAATATTTATCTAATAGTACATCCTCCAATAATCATTACTTCAAAGTTATAGTCACAATTAAAGGATTTCGTTCCAAATAAATTTGCCTCAGTTATCAAACTGCGTAGTTCGCTGCTCTTGATTTTCAAAACTGAGTATAAAGTATAAAGGAAATCAAAATTTTAAGAAAATTATTCATTGATGATCTTTATAATAATTAGTGAAATTGGAGTAATTTCTTTTAGCTACTTTAATATCTATAAGGTTTATTAAATTCTTTGTTGAGAGTAATTTCAATAATAAGTAATAAATTAAAAACTATAAATATAATAGTAGGATTAAATAATAACTATTCTGCCCAAAATAAATAAGTAATAGCTCTTTGAGAATGATTTTCAAACGTCAAAATGAATTACATTTTAAATTAAAATTTCTTTTTTGAAAGTTTAATTATAAATTTTATTAAAATTTCTCCCACCCTCCAGAGCAAATATGAGTCAAATTTGCTAGATGTAGATCAAATAGTCTGGCCTGTGTGTGCCAAAACTACCGTGGACTAAACACATTCATTTTTATTGTTAATATACCTAGAGGTGATTTTAAATGTGGATGATCGTAAATCGCATTGATCAAAAATTGTGCAGTTATGTGTATTATTCTTCTAGCCAATTTATAAGTCTGTGTCTGATTTCAAATTAAATCTGGCAATTTAAATTGTATCTTTGCCCTTATTCTTTTATAAAATAATGTGGTGACTCATAAACTGTTTAAATTTGACCTAAATTTGATAGTGGTCATGAGCTAAAATTTTAAAGTTGTACCAATTACGCTCAATAAATCACGGGGAAGATATCCAAAAGCTGTACTACAATACTACTTTATTATACTGTTACGAAATTTCAGGGGTTCGTTTGGATAGTGGAAGTTATATGGTGTGGAGAATGCTCAATCAGCAGGCGGCTGTAGAAAATAAAATAACGACGTTTATTTACACGAAGACACACAGGACAGCACAAAAACGACAACTATATACAGCACAGAAGACGATTATCTTCAGCCGCGAAACGTGCAACAGCAGCACACACAACAAAACTCTACTGCAGACAGTAGCGCACAGCTCAGTTCAGCACTAGCTTGACTCCGTCGCTGCTCTGCTAATCCCTGGAAAACCAGTTCTTCACCGTCGAATTCGACTACTCTGCTCTGTCGCTTCTGACTACTACTACTCGACTCTGTCCACTCTGACTACTACTTCTGACTTCGACGACTCCGACTACTCTGTCTGGCAGCTGCAACCCCTTTTATAGCTCTCAGGAGGCGTGGCTAGAAGCCTCTCAACCAATCAGGAACGTTCGAGGTGTATCTCGGGTCCTACTGGACGGATCGGGAAAATTCTCGAAGTTTGGGGTATAATCTATTTTGGCTCCAAAGTCGCCAAATGGTCGCCAAGTTTGTCGCCAAGCTCTGGGACCTCCGACGCGCCACCCGGACTCCGTGGACTTCAAAACAGCCTGTCTGTTGATGGAACAAACTATGCTGGGAAACCGAATTGCAGGTTTGTAACAATACTATAAAACATGCTGCAGTGTCTCATTGTAGTGGAAAAGGTGGAGGCTCAAATATTCCCCTCTGTTCAGCAGCAATAGACTATTGTCAAGCGGTATTTAGAAATAACATTTTGAAACAAATGAAAATTTATTTACAACGAGAACAATTACTATCTATAGCTAACAGTACAGAATCTTTCCCAACGAAACTTAGGAAATAATTAAATACTAGTTGCCTTCGACGGCTAACTGTTCATCCATCATATTAATTTAGTCATATCAATCGACTTTGAACGAACTAAATCTTACCCCCAAACAAATGAAAGTAATATGTTGATGTATACGTGCAATGTTACAGTAGAGAAATCGGATAAATTAGTTATACTTGAAAAAGAGGCGAATAAACTTGAAGAAATCCAATTATTAAGTCCAATAATTATAGCTAAGGGTGTTGCCAAATTTTATTTTGCACTATATGTCAAAATTAAAGGCAGCTGGGCCTTTCTAGGTGCTCATAAGCTATCATATGATTTAAAAAAATGATTAGTTTTGGAGTACTCGACAAGTTTAAGAATGTACAGTAAAATATAGGGTTTTTTTTTTCTACTTGAATCTAGAGGGAAAAGGGAAGAGCAGGCGACCATTAATGAAGTTCTCAAAGTCTTATACACAATAAAAAATGTCGAAATAGATACAGTACTTGAGATTGGAGAATAGTGTCATTATTTTTTGCACAAGATTGATGGAGAGGCTGGTAACCACAGATAATGAATTTAGAGGTCATGAGCTTTAATACGAAAAAAATTTATGAAATCGGATAAATGGTTGAGGTTTAAGAATTGGCATTCTTGATTATTTGAAAATATATAAATTTTTTTAATCAACTCTAGCTACAAAAAAATTGTAACCTTTAGCTAAATAAATCTTTATAAATGTTTACAACTACATGGACATCCTTTCGAGATTAAAACGTCTATCAATTTGACATTTTGAATACATATGCCTGTAGATTATGCGTAATATGTTTTTTCGCTAAGTAAAAGAAGAAAAGTACTATATTATCCCTTATCATGCATAAAAAATTATCAGTAAGCAACTTCCTTTAATTAATTGGCAGTTATTATTCCTTTAAATTTTTTCTTCCTTTATCTCTTATAACTATACTGCAGAGGATTCAAATTTTTTACTTTGTAACCTTTGCATCGTGTTGCTCAAACGTTGATGGGAAAGCTGGAGGTTTGTATATATTTAATTACTATTTCGATAAAATAAATATATTTAGTGTTCTCTGAAAGCAAATTAGTATAAATAATTAATCAATAATAAATTTTGGAAATTTAAATATAAAATCATTATCTCTAAAAAATAATATTACTAAAAATATGTTTTAAAAATTTTTTGCAGAATAATTCGTAAAAGAAATTATCTCATACCAAAATTTTAACTGTAATCCACAAATTTAGTTTTACCCACTTACTAGTATTCAAACCTTAGAATAAAAGAATCGTGCAATCGTAAAATTATTTTACTAATTGTGTTTGAAGTTTATAAAATATCCTAATATTCTGCAGGTTTCTGTCAAATACGCAAAACTCTTTTAAATCTATTGAAATAATGAAAGTAATTTATTAATGAAAATTATACCATATGTTTTCTAAGATAGATAAAAATGAATAAATAATTCTTTTTTTTTAATTTGAATCAAAGAATTTATAATAAAATATAATTATCATCATTGGATATAATGTGGTATAAGATTTCATGTTATCATTTGCATTTTTATTTTTATTGCAATAGCTCTTAATTTTTATTTTTCCTCTTTAGAAAAAATTTACAAGAAAGGTTCCCATTTAATTTTATTTAGAAGAATGCTCTATTAGTGCGATTTAAATAATGTTTGATTTTAGTTTCTAATTAAATAATTGCAAATTGAATTGTGTCTTTAATCTTCTTTTCTCGTATGACTTAAAATGACACATTCTCAAATACCAGAAACACTACAAATACTTTTTAGCATTGAAATGAACAGAAATGAATCAAGGTGAAAATGCGAGAAATAAAACATACTAATCAGAGTGATCAACTTTAATTGTAACACCAGATCTTAAACAATAGGGATGGGATGGACAAAAGAGAATCATGGAGTTTTGATAAAG
>JAPMOR010061736.1:0-27083 GCA_026543865.1 Argiope aurantia | reverse complement strand
TTTTTTTTTTTTTTTTTTTTTTTTTTTTTTTTTTTTGCAAAAGTAAATTTCAAATTGAAAAGGTTTGAAAGCAAGCAATAATGGAAAATATAGAAAGTAAATAATGACAAGTAAAACGAAATATTATATATAAATTTGAATGGCATATTTTGCATGACTTGAATTTCATGAAGACCTAAACCTAAAGTACAGGGATTATAGACAAAATTTCTTTCAAATGTTTATTTATGCTTTTATTCCAACTTGTTCACGGGCTAGTGTTTTACCTTATAACTTTATTTGGATTGAAATAAAAAAAAATTAATAAATCATACCTTTGTCTAGAAATGTGTTCTATTATCAGAAATGCAACTTTTAAAAAATTTTGTTCCTAAAAAGAATTTTATGCCAAATTTATTTTTATGTCTTTTTAATGAATGTGCAGTTTTTTCAAAAGCAATAATGACAAATTATAAATTGTAATCATCAATCAAAATTAGTGTGAGTAATTCGTCACTTTCTTTTCCGTTTTTCTAATTTTTAGAACTCGAAGACATATTCATGTCCTCTCGAAATGAAGCTGAACGGAAATACTACTGGACTCAGTGGCGAGAAGAGACTGGAAAGAAAATGAGGGACAAATTTATACGCTTGAACGAAATGTCCAATACAATTGCTTGTCTGAATGGTAAATGTTTCGCATACTTTTGAAAATTTCTTCAATAAACTAATTTTAATGGAATCTTAGTCTATTTCCGTGTACTCTAACTCACCAACTTTTGAACCTTTATTTCACCCTGTATGATATGGCTATTGCTTTAAATACATTTAAGTTTATTTTAATTTAATTGAATAAATCTTATTAAAATGCTTCCCCTCTCCAATTACAAGCATAAATTTCACGCTTCTTCAATTGATTCACTGTATACCAGCAGAGATAAGCAAACTCAGATTGCAACCTCTGATCTAAACGCTTAGACTTTTGAATTATCATGTTCATAAACTCACGGAGAAACATACATGATTTCAATTTTTTGTTCTCAGAAATAGGAAGGCTAAAACCCCAATAGTAACTCGACCATTACTGTTACAGAGCTGCCACACGCTCTAAAATTTATTTAAGTTAAATTTTATTCATTTATATCGAATTTTCATATTTTTCAGTTTGAAACTCCGATGCTCTTTACTTACTCTTTCACTCTTAATCACTTTCACTTTCATCAGTGAAAACGGAAAAAAAGCAATAGAAACAAGAAAAGAATGCAAAAAATGAAACAAACAGCAGGAGAAACACTGGTGGATCCGGTAGCTCAAGAAAGCCCTAAACACACAACTTATTCATTGATTTGAAGACTAAAAGCAACCTTTATCCCTTTCAATTTAGAGGCGTTGGAGCTGCGATCAGAACAAATTCGACTTGCAGTAATGATCATCTTTTTCACTCCTATCCTAAATCGAATTTCCTTTTATTTATTTTTTTCTCTGCGAAAAAAACATCTCTCAGTTTGTTTCCCTCTTGTCTGTTATTGGATGTTTATTATTTTTGGTTTTTAGTATATATAGCACACACACACACACACACACACGCACACACTTATATACATACATACATACATACATATATATATATATATATATATATATATATATATATATATATATATATAGAGAGAGAGAGAGAGAGAGAGAGAGAGAGAGATACTATGTAAGTGTTTTTGCATTTTAAATAATCAATATATGATATAAATTTCTTATAGCAAGTGAAGATAAACGTATCAAAGACTCCTCCAACACGCACACAATTCTATTCTCTCGCCTACTTAGTTTGAAAATAATAGCCCAAAAATTAATATTAAATATGATGCTCAATAAATGATCCGTAATGTCCAAGGTTTTTCTTATATATGATAATTAACAATAACTGAGTCCACCTTATAAAATTTTTTATTTGAATAACATTTAAGAAAATTATCCCTTCTGATTTCTAACAATGAATATGATTATTCAACTAGAAAAGACGTGTTTCTGTTGAGTCTACAGGAATCGAAAAACTAAAAATAATAAAATCCAATAACAGACAAGAGAGAAACAAACTGAGAGATGTTTTTTTCGCAGAGAAAAAAATAAATAAAAGGAAATTTGATTTAGGATAGGAATGAAAAAGATGATCATTACTTCAAGTCGAGATTGTTCTGATCGCAGCTCCAACGCCTCTAAATTCAAATGGATAAAGGTTGCTTTTAGTCTTCAAATCAATAAATAAGTTCTGTGTGTAGGGCTTTCATGAGCTACCCGACCCACCACTGTTTCTCCTTCTGTTTGTTTCATTTTTTGCATTCTTTTCCTGTTTCTGTTGCTTTTTTTCTATTTTCACTAATGAAAGTGAAAGTGATTAAGAGTGAAAAAGTAAGTAAAGAGCATCGGAGTTTCAAATTGAAAAATATGAAATTTTGATATAAATGAAGAAAATTTAACTGAAATAAATTTCAGAGCTTGTTTCAGCTCTGTAACAATAATGGTCGAGTTGCTATTGGGTTTTAGCCCTCCTATTTCTGAGAAAAAAAATTGAAATCATGTATGTTTCTCCGAGAGTTTATGAACATGATAATTCAAAAGCCTAAGCGTTTAGATCAGAGGTTGCAATCTGAGTTTGCTTATTTCTGCTGGTATACAGTGAATCAATTGAAGAAGCTTGAAATTTATGCTAGTAATTGGAGAGGGGAAATATTTTAATAAGATTTATTTAATTAAATTAAAATCAATTTAAATGTAGTTAAAGGAATAACCAAATCATACAAGGAGAAATAAAGGTTCAAAAGTCGGTGAAGAGACTTTCCATTTCTGGGTGTCGTTTTATTTTATCTCGGGAGATGCAGGCATTATGTACAAGCGGGCAGCACACACACAGCACAGAACGACACCAAAAGAAGTGAGGGAAAAGTTCTTGAACATTTTATCCCTGGTCTTAGAGATACTGATAGGGAAAATATTTCTCCATAGTGCCTATATATAATGAGATTTCGATAGAGATTTTCGCTACACTTGCCGAACAGGCAGAGGAAACACAATTATTTAATTTTTTACAAGTTTCTCTATTTTCTACATATTTTCCATATTTATTTAAACTCTTGTCATAATATTCTACAAGCTTTTGTAGGCCTAAATCATATAAGTCTGCCGCCTATGAGGTTAATCAATCTGTTATTTATTTATTTTCACTTCATCGTCTAAGACGAAGTGCTTGCTGTCGAAAAACTCCTTTAGATAGAGAACATGGGAAAATCGCTCGGTGCCAAGTTTTGTGTCGAGGAGGGTGAACCCAATATAACTGCGCAGTATGTGCAGTTCTTTTAGGTACAATTTATTGATTTTTTTTTCAAATTTTTTAGGTTTTGCAGATGCTGGAGAGTTTGAACGGGATGCTTATGAAAGTGATACATTCGTGGAAGAAATAGAAGAGTTGTGGCAAACTCTCAAACCATTATATGAACAACTGCACGCTTATGTAAGGCGCAAGCTTATTCAGTATTACCCACATATTGATATAAAAGAAGATGGGCCCATTCCTGCTCATATACTTGGTAGGTACAGATTACAAAGGAAAATTTTTCCTTTTATTGCATTTAATCCCTTTATTTTGCCAAATAATAGAAACTACATTTTTCTTAAGGAAATAGATTTTTCTTGTCTTGAATAAAGGAAGAACCGCATAATAGCGAGTAATTTTATTGTAAATCATTTTTAAGGAAAAAATAATAAATCAAAATTTAGTACTACTATTGGATCACAAACTGACCTTTTGTATTTAATTTCAGAAATTCCTAATATGGTAAAAATTTTAATCAAATAAATAGATTATTTAATTTTTGAAAACAAAAATACACTTGTGTGCAAAACTTAAGCAACAGGTACGTTTTTTGCCATAATTTCACGAGAAATCATCTGAGAGACATGAAATTCAGAAATGTGATACAGCATTTTGTTCTGAAAGAATGACGAAAGCATAGTTGCGCAGAAATGAATACAATGCATATACTATGGAATCAAACAAAAAAGGGCTTTATTGAACTAATCATGTGTAAACAACATAAATTGTTTACACATGATTGTCTGTCCAAGAGGAAGAACAGCAAGCAGATGTTCCTTAGTATGGGATATGCCCTCCCCTTACTGCAATGGTTGCTTCGCACCGTCTCCCCATACTCAGCACCAGATTGTCCAACAGTTCTTGAGGTAAGAGTGCCCATTCCTCAATCAGCATCTGTTTAAGTTGTCGGGTGTTCCCAGGAGGATGTAATCGTGCCACAAGGCGTCTCCCCAAAGCATCCCACACATGTTCTATCGGATTTAAATCAGGGGCGCACGCCCGCAAATCCATTCGAGTGATATCTTCACTTTTCAGGAGCTCCTCAACAGCATGTGTCCTGTGTGGCCGTGCATTGTCATCCATAAAAACGAAGTCTGAACCAATGGTGCCTCGGAACAGACGCACATGGGGATGGATCACCTCCTGACAATAGCTGTCTCCAGTTACAGAACCTCTGTCGAAAATGTGGAGCTCAGTACGCCCGTTCATCATAATGCCTCCCCAGACGACAACTCCAGGACCACTTAAACGGTCTCTTTCCGTGATGTTACAAGCGATTCCCAACGCCAGTTGATTTGGAGAGAGGTCGGGACACGGTTTCATCTCCGGGAAGTTATGGCAAAAAATATATCTGTTGCTTAAGTTTTGCACACCAGTGTATTTAAGCGAATATTTAAAATGCACATCCTATATTAGCTTGAAGTCCCATTAAGTTTATTCATTATTTTTTCTACTTTACTGTTAAATGTCATGTATCAGTTGTCGAAATATTAGGAATCCATTATCATCTAGAAATGTATATTGTCAATGAACATTTTGTTTAACAAAATTTTATCTTGGTAAACTTCCATTTGAAACATCTAAAAACTCGCAGCAAAAATAATTCCAAAACAAAACTTACTTTGAATATCTGG
Source organism: Argiope aurantia (assembly GCA_026543865.1). Taxonomy (NCBI): domain Eukaryota; kingdom Metazoa; phylum Arthropoda; class Arachnida; order Araneae; family Araneidae; genus Argiope; species Argiope aurantia. The sequence goes on along the minus strand of JAPMOR010061736.1, from coordinate 22,103 downwards.
GGCTTATTTTTTGCTGAAATTTAATCTGCCACATGACAAATCAATAAAACTTATTGTTTAAAATATGAAAAGGAGAGGTTAACTTTAAATCTATTATGATATTTTGTCTTTTCAATTCAGCAACATCTTTAATGCGAATTCTATGGATTTTTTTTTTTTACCGGGCTTTATTCCTGATGAATTAATTGCTTAGAAAACATGATGCCTTATCTAGAGCATGGCAATAATCATTCAACGGGTTTCGGTATATATAAGTTTCAATTTCGTTTTCAGCATGACGGGGAGTTCAGCATTTTTCATTTGCTGGTAAGTGTAAGGAACTTAATTTTTTGGAATCAAATAGGCACTGAAGACTTCGACTTATCGTCTAAGTAATTAAATGGAGCAGGTATTGAAGATTAATGAATCTTAAAAATTCATCGATTTTTCACTGATTATATTTAAATAATTTGATTTGAAATTTATATTCTAACACTTGTCATCTAAAAAATTAAGGTTTTTCGGGTAAAGACCGATAATATTTAACAAAGTTTTGATTAATTGGATATTAATATAATAATAATTTTACTATACGAAATTTTGGTAAAAACTTATGTAAAAGAATTGTTACATTCAAAGTGCTATTAAAACAAAAATTAAGTCAAAGTCTACCTAAATGTTAGTTAGATTTTTAATTAATTAATAGAGAAGCGAAATTTTAACATTTTCCCGCATTAATTCTTCGATATATTAGGCATAAAAACTAATTTTACACCATCCTGGATTTTTAACAAATAGCTTATAAGTGAAATCGATTTCCTTTCTAAGTATTTTTTCTGCATTTAATAAATTTTTAGAATTCATTTTAAACACAATTTTTAACATTGCTTTTTATTATTGTAATGAAACTGGTATTAATTTTTTTGTTTCACGAAATTGTTCATTAGCGTGCTTTCGACAAAGTAAAAAATCTAATTTAACAAGTTTTCTTTAAACATTAATTCCAAAGCAATGTTTCCATTGCCACTTTTCGTGCTAATTTTGTTATAGTATCTTGCAGACATTGTTAATATAAATTGCATGAAACAAAAATCAAATTGCACAGAATGCAATGACTGCTGCAATTATAACGGACGAATCAATTAAAAACAATATCATGTTTCAATCAAACAATATTATATTTCTGACTAGAATTTCGAATCTCTTTCTAACCTTACTGATCTCTTGCCACTACTAAAAATACCCTAAATAATGGTTATTTTATTCAATAATGCTAAACAAAGAAAATTTTGACGATAATCATTTGACAGACAGTAAGGTTTAAATTCATCCTCCAACGAAATAAAATCAGCAATTTCCATTTTAACTATCTAAAACTGGGTTTTGGATTGAATTTCTTCCCTTTTCTTATTTTTCAGGGTACTTTATCTTTACTCAATGAATTTATTGCTTTATTAATCAGCAGGAAAATTTATTCTTCATTTTTTTTCTTTAATAAATAATATAATATGGTGTGATTTATGTTTAACTTCATGGTATAGGAAATAAAAATTTGTTTGTAGTTTAAAGCATTACCACTTCACAAGATGAGCCCAAAATTTAAAAAATATTATTCCTTTGTCAAGAGCACAAACAAAATTTCATTTCCCTTGCTTTTTGAATTTTTTAGCTGTCATATTCAAATACAAAAGCAATTACAAAGAAAAACATCACCTAGATGTTGAATGGATTTAGCTCAAAATTATATACAAATTTTTAAGATTGTTTAATGCACTTTGTTCATTCTTATCAGTATCAAAGAGGATTCTGCGAAACTTGGGATTTCACGATATTTCCTTAAAGATACTGCGAGTGGTGTTGGTGGTGGTGGTGATGGCGGGAGAGAGGGGGACAGAGTTCACTCATTGTCCGAAATGCTTATTTTAACAAAAGTTTAATGCAAAATACGAAGTAAGCCTCAAATCATCAATAGAGCTAAATTTCGATTGTTTGGGAGAAAAAAATTACAAGCACATTATACTCAGTAAATTTGATAATGAAAAATTTTTGATACTGAAAAATAGCCCTAATTATATTCATATTTAATTGGAAAAAAATAACATCAGGAAATTTTAAATTCAGCTGCGTCTCTTTTCATTCATTTTATTGCAACCAGAACTAATTAATGTAACTGTAAATATCTAATTTACATATATTTTTGGGGACGGATACTGTTTTCCGCCAGAAGATTACTTAATTCCAAGGGTGACTTGAGTCTAACATGTTTGAAGACCACTAATCTAAAATACAGTTTTCTGCAATTGCGTTCACATATATACAATAAATCAGCCCATAGAGTGTTTGATCCGAAATTTAATAGATATTTTCAATTGTAGTAATAAAAGCATATACTCATTTCCATCTATGAATGAATTTTTGAATTATGTTCATGTGCACATGGACGGACATGTACGCCTAGATTTGATAGAAAGCTACAGATTAATTAAACGATCACTTACCAAATTTCATCTGATTAGCTGGATATTGTATTCATAGGGACGTAGAATTCAAAGAAAAAATATTCAGGAAAAAATATGTATATTCATCAAATTCTCAAGACAGTATTTTTGCAGATTTTAATTAATCACTTACAAGGTAATAAAAATAGCAATTTAAAGAATTAATTGATTAATTTTTAAAATTTGTTGATTAATAATATAGAGTGTTAGTAAATTATTAAACGCATTTTTCTCCAAAATGGTAAATATTTTAAGTAATATAATATTGTTTAAATAATTACTTTTGTTCCTTTTCTTTTCAGGAAATATGTGGTCTGAATCCTGGAATAACATATTTGATATTGCTCGGCCATATCCTAATAAAACGTATGTGAATCTAATGAAAATAGAGCTGAAAAAGGTATTTTAAAAAAATTACTATTATATTTAATATTCAGATATTAAATTTTCCTCGAAATTCTTGAATTTCAGAGCAAATATATGGCAACACTTTTTTCTACAATCTGAAAATTTAAAAAGAAAATCTCTAAATTAACAAAACAATGCTGCGAAAATTTTGTAAATCGTTAAATAAAATAACTACCCTATGCAAAATAGTGCTTCACAAATCTACGCTTAGTTTACAAAGGACATAAGAATGTATGTGTAAGACTAGAACTAAAGTTTTTCTGTGATTGAGAAATTCATTCATCTCCTTACAATAATTTTGAAGCGTTAATTTTCGAAGACACTACGATAGAGGATCCCTTTGGGATTAGAACCAAGTTAAAAATTGGATAGATATCAGACGATAAAATTGGAACAATTTCATACAACATAATTTTCAGCAACAATTTGAAGCCATCGATCCGACATCTAAAATATCCAGACAAAGACAGAAACGATCACGTATGTGGCAATTATACTCAAAGAATTAGAATCGCACCCATATCCTATCTTCGCCATTATTTTGTAGTTGTAACTAAACAGAAGAAGGGCATTAACGCCATCTTCGTGCAGAAGTCATTTGGAAAAACTAAATCTTTGGCTGTTTTGTCGGCTTCACAGACCACAAAGAGGCAAGCACGAATTTATTATATTTTAGAATTATTAGAAAAATCTGCTTATCAGTATATCGAAGAAAAGAAGGTATGTAGATATTTCATATTTCCCCATCACCAAATAAGTGTTTCTGTATGCTAAAACGAGAGCTTCAAGCATGCTTTATACAAAAAGTCCAAATGATGGAACTATCAGGGTCAATTTTTAATTAATTATTATTCTACTTAAAGGAGGATTCTAAAACATCCTAAAATATTGAATATAAGAATTCAAAAACTTACTTCGTAAATTCATTTTATCTTTCTTACATACATATAGAAAAATAAATGCAGAAGGAGCAACAGATACAATGATTAAATTCATATAGGTAATATTTTCTGAATTTTTTGCTATTTTTCATCTTAATATATTATATATAATTTATCAGATTCATAAAACTCAACAAATTTCTTTATGCGTTAGCACTATTTTCCATTCAACATATACATTTTAGATTTTTATAAAGTTTGTTCTGATTACGATTGTTAAAATTTATTCGTTAATTTTGTATTATGGAATCCCTTTTCGTGGAGAAAGCAACTTGTCGTTCAAATTCAAGACTTAAACGGAGCCTTAGTTGGCACCTTAGTTTATATCTCATTGGCAAAAAATAATTAATTTTTTACTAATTATTACTACAATTGGAAGTCTTAGTAGGGAATTTTTGTTTGTTTAAAGATACCTATTAACATACACACTTTGATTCATTATTGCATTAACTTATCATGCAATCCAAAGTAAAATGCATGTAATTACTTAAACAGTTTCGAATCATAATAATTCATTTTGCATCAAGACGGTTGTTTATTTTAACAGTTGCATTTTTTTATCATTAATAAATGAATATTTCATTTTTGGATAACTTTACTCTACGATACTAGAGTCAACAGAAAATAAAACACATTTTAATAACCATTCCAAACTTTACCAGTTTTTCTATTACAGAAACTGACACCGTTAGATATGTTTAAAATCGCAGAAAATTTCTTCACATCCTTGGGTCTACCTGAGATGACTCCTGAATTCTGGCATTATTCGATTATTGAGAAACCGAAAAACAGAGAATTGGTTTGCCATCCTTCGGCCTGGGATCTTGGTAACGGAAAAGATTACAGGTACAATCATAAACCATCCTTTCAATGCTTCATTTTCCATCATTTGAAGAATTTTAGTAAACTTGAAAATTTAGCGCTAATAAATTCTTTAAAAGTTTGTAAGAAGCAATTTTACAGGAAATCTTAAATAGAATTGTGTGAATGGGAAGGGAGGGTATAAAAGTGAGAATATTTTTCTAAATTCAGGAATTAGATATGATCCATTAGATACAAATATCATTTGAATTGAAATCTTAATTAATAATCTATCATTTGAATTGGAAAATCAATTTTTCTAATCAAATTCCTAATATCTTAATCTTTATTATTCACAAGTAATTTTTTTAAAAACTAAAGCATATGAGTGTTTAATTTTGGAATATAACTTGCAAAAATTCACGTGTCTATGTTATTTTGAGTGTTTATAGATACTCATCAATGAAACTAAAACTTTTATGTTATGAATTTTCGTTGAAGACATTCCTTTATTACTGTGTAAAAATTTAATTTAGTAATTTAGCAGCAATATTTGTATTGCAATCAGATTAATTTTATTGATAACGTAATTTTAAAAAATGATTATTTCACTTATAACTGTGAAATGTTTTCATACGTAGTTGTTAAATTTTGAGATTCACATTTTGAATTTGGTGCGTTTTATTTCCCTTTTGTATTACTTGTTTCGAAAAATATTTTTTTTTTCAAAACGAATATCGCACTGTAACAGTTTATAGTTTCTAAAGACCCACTGAAAGTACCAGAGTTTTAATGAATACCATATATTTTGATTTTTTTTTCATTTTCATTTAAACTTTTAAACAGAATTCAAATTGCGTTAAAAGTAAAAGTAGTTATCTTCGGTTTATTTAACCAATACTTCATCTGAGAATTTAAGATTATTAATATTTCTAACATACAAAGCAAATGCATATTCCAAGTACAATATTTTGGCTCCCATTAGTTTTCTATGGTAATGAATCTTTGACTGAGAATGAGATCAGAAATTGCCATGCTTCCTTTGTTACCTCCAGGATCTATACAGTGCTGAAATTTCTTTAGCCTAATTTCATCCCAAAGAGGATTGCTGAAATTTGAAAGGAGAATGCAAAGCGTAGTTTTCTATGGCAATGAATCATTGACTGAGAATGAGATCAGAAATTGCCATGCTTCCTTTGTTACCTGGATTAGTTAAAAGGAGAATGCAAAGCTTAGTTTTCTATGGCAATGAATCTTTGACTCTGAATGAGAGCAGAAATTGCCATGCTTCCTTTGTTTCCTCCAGGATCTATACGGTGCTGAAATTTCTTTAGCCTAATTTCATCCCAAAGAGAATTAGTTGAAAAAAGAGTGCAAAACGTACTATCTATACTGGCACTGAAGATGGCCAACTAATACTTCGGATTATTTCGTTTTAAGAGAATATCTTAATCCTTTTATTTTCCTGACACTAATGATCTTTCTTATATTTTGTCAGTATTAAGCATTTAACTCATTTGAAGTGGCCACGTTCAGCAACATGTTATACTTGTAAAATAATACAAATAAAATTTCATAATCAGCCAAGCATGGAACAATTTTTATAATTATACTTTAACAATTCCGAAGTTATGTTGTCTCACAAAACTTATGATCTTTACTTACAAAAGGTTATTTTTCAAACAGAAGACGTCCACAATACCATTATGGTATTTGTATGGAGTTGTACGAATATTGGACAATCTTGTGTTACAAAAATATGGGGCAATGTAGTTGAACTGAGTGTTGCTGATAATCTTAAACAGCTATCTAACGCTGGATGAAACTAATGATTCATTTATGCATACAAATTATTCAAAAGAAGGAATTTAGAAATAATCTTGAATACATATTTTTGCTCCTTTTTATTTTTTAATCTTTTTTTTTCTTTGTTAATTTCCTTTTTAGTTAATCTGAATTTTTAAACTTTATTAATGATTGAAACTTATTTCTAGAATCAAAATGTGTACACGTGTAAATATGGAAAACCTGATTGTAGTTCACCATGAAATGGGCCACATAATATATTATATGCTCTATTCACATCAACTTCAAGCTTTTCAATCAGGAGCAAACCCAGGTACTTTATCCTTATAAAAATATGACACATATAATAAAAAAATCGGGAATATATTTATACTAACGATTTCATAGGGATCAACTTATAAATTTTATCCGTCCTTTACTTTCGCATGCATTTTCAACTATCAGAAATACCTTCAAATTAAGTAATGTTATGGTATTTTTGAAAGTAAACGATATATATATATATATCGTAGTAAACGATATATATATATATATATCGTAGTAAACGATATATATATATATATCGTTTACAAGTGTAAGAAAAATGCTAGTAATAGAGAATAACGATAACATCCATCATAAATGAAGTCATTAATATGAGCAATTTTCGGCCGGCGTGGTTCGAACTCGCAACCTAAGGGATGCGAATCCAACGCTCGACCAACCAGGCTATCCCGGCCTTTTAATTTGGTCTGGTTAATTATTGTTGTTGTTCATTTTGTCCCTTTTAATCAAATTTCACTTCCTAAATTGTGTATTGTGACGCATGATTTATTTTGTTTTAAAAATTTAATCATAATTGCTTGATAATTCCTGCAATATAAGTCATCTTACAACAATTCGACATAAAAAATTGTTGCAGATTTAATTGATGTTTATGTGGTTAAATTAGTCCATAATATCAAATTTAGTTTCCATTGTTATATGGGGAAAAATATTCAACGATATATTCTGAAGCAAGATTTTATTATTAAATTCTTTCTCCTTGATGCACATTCTTTTAAGATTTTCATGTATATTCTTATCATCAATAAAATTTATGCATTAATAAAACTAAAACAAATGAGACTAAATTAAAGAACCTTCAACACTTATGTTATAAATTACAAGAAATATGTGTTTAAAATAATGAGTATAAAAGTGATGATCTATGTCTATGTCAACAAAATAAACTAAAAAAAAATACATAATTTTTGCAGGATTTCATGAAGCGATTGGTGATACGATAGCTTTATCAGTGGCTACGCCCAAACATCTTGCAGCCATAGGACTTACAGATGAGATAGAAGAAGACTACGGTAAATGCTGCCACTAAACGTTATAATATTTTTAATTCCAATTTGAATTTTTTCAGAAATTCGTATTTATGTAAAATTATTATTTTTTAAACCTCTTGCATAGCATTTAATTGCGTACTTTAATCTTTTTCACTCCAATGCTAATGGCATTTGCCCGGAAATAAATCATAATGCATTGAAGCAGTAAAAGAACTGACAGGTATGATTTTTCAACTGATATGGTTGCAGGAATAGAATTATAATTTCTCAATGGCATCTCGATAATTTCAAAAGTTAGAAAATCAGAAGCTTTATAAAAAAATACCGTTAACGCATTTAATAGAGATTTTACATTGAAAAAATGTCATCTATTAGTTATCAACTAAATAAGTAATTACGGATAAGACAAATTTTTCTTATCCATAAGGATAATAATGAAAATTGGCACGGAATGGCCTAATAAGAAAAATGGCTTCGGTTTGCATTATTATTCAAAATTTAAGGTTCCAAAAGCAGTTTTCGTGAGATGTCTTATTCGAAACCGTAAATTTGGTTTTGAAAACCTCCATGCTTCGAAAAATAGGAATGTTTCATCTCGATTTCAGTTAATTAAAATTCTAATCAAAATTTTTTGAATAATCTACCAACATTCTAAAACATAAGCTACATTTAATAATTCAATTAGTAATCTGCAACTTGAAAGTATGAAGTTGGGCTGTTATCTCCTGTTTTCAGATGTGAGCACCAGGCTATTTCGTAAACATACACTTTAAATAAAACTCCGAACAAAACGAAAGTTTTGGTCCATTTATAGTTGCAGAACAATAGCGTTTCAATTCATATTTCTGTTTCCAAAATTTTAATCAGAGGAAGGGATATGACAAATCACAGAGTAAAAGCAACAATTTGAAAAGATTTGATTAAAAGGTTCATGGAGGTCGCTAATGGATGAGACCGATGAAATGAGTAAATATTGAAGTGCCGCATTGTTGAAAAGAGATTGCTTTTATGGGCAGTCATTTTACCCGAATAAATAATTTTAAGAAATTATGCCTTGTTTATCTAACAATATGCTGTATAATGCGAAAAGCCTTCTTCATTATTACTAGCCATTATTGCAAATGCAGTTCCTTAAAATGTTTATATTTCCAGCACACCTTTGATGTTTGAACAGCAGCTGCTGCGCAATTCGAACAATCTATGTTAAGTTAGAATAGCCCGTTCTAATATATATTAGAATCTTTTTGTAACGTCAAAAAAATGGAGTCGTTGTCATTTTCTTTTTTGAAATATTGAATATATGTTTTTGGATCTTATGGTTCATATTTTGTAATGCCATCAAAGGGAAAGGTCCTTCAGGAGAAGATCGGAGATAATGTTTTTCAATTTAGTGGCCGTAATTTCATAATTTTGAAAATAGTAATGATAGTTTAAATTAAAGCACATAGATGTAGTGTATATTTCAAAAAAATTCACCAACATATCAAAATACCCATTTGTATTATCGCATGGAAATAATGCAATTCTTAGTTAGATAACATGTATATTGAAATTCTGTTTGTTTTCAAAATTATCTCTGAAGTTTTGAGATTCCATTCTGTACTCAACGGAATATAGAAAAAAATTATTTCTCCTAAATAATGTTTCGCATTACGAGAAAGATTCAGGAACGAATTTTACTCTTGAAGCGAAGTTCGCCATCATTGGAAGAAATAATGAGGGAAATAGAAATGTTTTCTTTTATCTTATCTTCATCATGAGAAATAATGACAGAAATACAAAATATCTAGATTCATCTGAGCTTCATCAATAACTCACTGAGTATTTTTCCATCAAGACAGACCATATTTTCGGATTTATGTTTGAAAAATACCGGAATTTCAGTATTACCGATTCATTTAGAGTCTGATGTGCAAGTTTCAAAAATCCGAATAACCAAATGTAAAATGTCCTTAATTTTGATCGTAGCTTTTTTCAATACCATATTCGTAGAGAGATAATACGAGCTTGGAAATGACCAAAATGTAGATTCATTAAAATTTGAAGGTTCATTTTTTTAAAAATTCTATTTTTTTTTTTTTTTTTTGTAATACTTTTGTTTTCTTTGCATTTTAATTACTCGAGAAAGAATCCCAATAATAATAAATCTGTTTCATTAATTTGAATTATTTACAAACTATTAATACTCATTGATGAATATAAAATAGGTATGACATGTTAACATGTCAGTTAAGTCATTTCGTAACTTTGCCACATAGTTTCAGAGATCCTGCTCTAAGTCATATCAATGATGCATTTGGCTCAACTTAAAAATGATTACCATTAAAAGCTCATATTTTTGTAGAAAATGACATCAGCGCATTGATGGACATGGCCTTGGACAAGGTAGCATTTTTACCCTTCGGATACCTCGTTGACACTTGGAGATGGAAAGTCTATGACGGAAGCATCAGTAGCGAAGAGCTTAATTCACAGTGGTGGAATCTCAGGTAAAATGCTTATTTTTAATCTTTGGGGAGGGCGAAAACACTAATTGCCTAAACATGCTATGTTGGCATAATAATGTGAATATATAATGAAAATTGGTTTCGAAAATACTTAAATGAAATAATAAATAAAAATAATTTTCTTATAGGCTAAAATACCAGGGGATTTGCCCTCCTGTGAGAAGAACTGAAGATGATTTTGATCCTGGAGCAAAATATCATATTGCTACTGATTCGGCTTATATAGGGTTTGCATTCTTATATTGTACCTCTCTATTTTAAGTAAAACTATAAGAAAAACGAATAACTCGTCAAAAAAATTTCTAATCATATTAAATATTTAAATATTTTATATGCATTGTTATGAGTATTGTATAAAGGATTTGATATATCGTCTTGTTGTTCCGTCCCATTTTTCCACAATAATAAATTTAAAAAATACTAGAACGCACATACATATCTTATTTTCAATTGTAACATGCTTTAAACTGTTATTCGAAGTCATCCGTGGTTCGTAAGCATAGTTCGAGCCTTGAAGCCTTGACATTGCAGTGCGACATTTAGTTAAAGAAATACTACCTTTCAAATTTACTCCTCAAAAGGCAGTTATTATTTAAATTATTTCTGCTAGATTAATTAGCAAAAAATTATCTCGAAAAAGCCAGAGAATTCTCCATTTATTATTCACAATTCTATATTTCTTCTCACTACTTTCCTAGAATAATTTTGAGTTATGTCCTTATTAACGCAAGATTATTTTCAACATGATTGAATTATCTTCACGCTATTGCATGGTATTCAAAATATTAAAAAACATCGATGAGATATTATATAATATCTTGTGTGGACGTTTTAGAAATTGAGCGAGATTTTTATATATATAGTCAAGCGAATCATCTTTCCTAAGAAAAACAACAGGTTGTCAGATGTTTTTCTCTTATCACTCGTATGGAGTCGAAAACAAATTTTCGATTGCTAGATCAAAAAATCATCTAAGAACTAGAAGCCTTAATTATTGATGAATAAAACAAAATATATTTTCATATAGTTATATAGCAAATTTGTAACGAAATAATGGAAATCTGAATGATTATTTTTAAGAAATTCTACTTATAAAGATTACAGAATTAGAAAAATAATAAAAAAGTAAACCTGAAATTTTTCGTGTTTTCCTTTAAAATCACGCTCCACTATACTAAGAAGTATTGTTACAAAATTGTAATTTTAAATCATTAGTATGTTTGACCGGACTTGAGTAGGTATATTTTTGTACGTATATAAATTATTACTCTAGGGAATACTAATTTATACTCAGTGTTCTCTCTCTTATACGTGTTACTATTACCACTATTAGTGTTTTGCTGTCCAGAAGTAAAAAATTATATAATTGTATTAATAAAATCAATAATAAAAATGAATAACTTTTATAATTAATTATCTTTTCATATTATACCATTTTAAACATAACGCTATTATTCATATTCATTGTTCAAAATCTGCTAAAATTTCATACATTTTTGTGAAGAATTTAAATAGTTGTTGTTTCTAATGGCATTTGTCATAGACAAGCCCACTGACTTTAAAAGTGAGTGATTTTAAGCCAACAGTGCGCCTCTTGTTTTTCAGTAGCGCCATCTAAGGCCAAGAGTACGACTTAGCTACACACACGTCACAACCCTTTTTACGGAGCGGACTTCATCCTTACATTTCATTCACTCATCCACAGATCTGAATCAGAGAACGATCACCTCTGATCCAGTACCCCCCCCCCCCCAGTGGTATTACTCTAGACATGGAGAACTTTGTATTTAACCTGAATCGAAGGAAGAGTCGGTTAAAAATGATTTCTCACTTAAAAAACAAATATAACAGTTAGATTCTCATAAACATTTTACAAGTGTAAGAAAAATGCTAGTAATAGAGAATAACGATAACGTCCATCATGAATGAAGTCATTAATCAAACAAATTTTCTTCTGTTTAGCGATATTTAAATTAAAACAAATATTACCTATTATAAAAATATCCAAAAGTAATCACTTAAATTAGGAGGTCATATATTGTTTTAGCATTATAAGCCATTGCTTTTGGAAGTTTATGGCTCTGATACTTTCTATTAAATTTGAATATCATGCGTTCAACAAGATAGCCGCTTTGCTACATCTATTACACATTAGATATTTAAATACAAACAGGTTGTTTTAGATGAACTTCAAGAATGCATCGTAAGAATAAAACTTAATCATGGATAACTACGCTTTATAAGTACAGGTACTAATTATATTTTGTACTTATATACTATGATGTGTTACATATCTATGTACATAGGTACTATATATTTAACATAGTACTTATGTATTATGCTTTAGGTTTTATCTTTTACTAACTGTTCTCACTTAAAAAACACACAAACACATTAAATACCAAAATATAGTCAAACGTATCCAAAGAGTACACAAAGACAGCATTTGCAGAAATCAGCAACAACAGCATAATAGAACTGTAGCACACAGCGTAAAACCACTCTGAGATTAAGACTTCAAAAAGAGAATTCAGCTCTTCGCGTTTATATGCGTTCTCTGATAAGGTTCAGAAAATTTTAGACGAATCCTCATATTTTGAATCCTAATAGAGATATCAACATGTTTCTTGCGTTTTCAATCCTCATTCTTTTATCATTAAAGTCGTCAAATTCTTCGCCAAGGCAAATGTTCATAGATTCAATATTCATTCAAAACATCTATAAATCTCCCTTTTATTACTATGAGACATATTGAGCAGGGAAACTATGTTATAAATTCTTAACAGTATGATTAAATGTTGAATAATCTATCAATTATCAGTGTAAATTTCAAAATGGCTTTTGTGACAATAGTAATAGGATAATATTTCAGAGGTTAATATTTCAGATAATATTTCTTTTCCTCGTTTAATATATAAATTAATGAAAATAATGCTTTTTATTCAGAAATCCAAATATCAAATAGATATGAACTTATCAAAGAGACACAGGGAAAAAAATGCTTATAAAATATGAAATATACTCCTCTTCATTTTTCTTAGATATTTTGTAAGTTACATCATCCAGTTCCAGTTTCATAAAGAACTATGTGACGCAGCGGGCTTTAAAGGACCTCTGCATAAATGTGACATATACCAAAGCAAGGTAGCTGGAAAATTATTGAGGTAAGTTTTAGATGTGAAATAGGTTTATCATAGTGAACAGGTTATTTATATCATTAGGCATAAAATAAACATCGGGCTCCCTGCATTTTTCTCAAGTTCGATCCCGCAATTGCAATTCAATTAGATTTCACTTATAACTTTAAACGAGCCATAGGATTGGTTATTATTTACTATTTAAAAGAAACCTATCGAATAAAAGTACTCACTAAGTCTCTCTGGTACTGCTACTAAATGTATTTATACAGAACTTGATATCACAAATAGTTTAATGTCTTATCGATTCTAAATTTGGCAGTGACTATGAAAATACTTCTCCTCTAAAGGAGAGCAAACGCTGAGAAAAATTCTTATAAATATGTTTCTTTTAAAACAAAAATGTATTTTCTTTCCAGCGATATGCTCAGCCTTGGATCTTCCGTCCACTGGAAGGAGGCCATGCGAGTCATTACACGGGGCAAGACTTCAAAGATGGACGCCGGCCCGATCTTGGAGTATTTTGCCCCACTCATGGAATGGCTGAAAGAACAAAACAAAGACGAATTCATTGGATGGAAAAGCAGTGATCCAATGGCGTGCCCCTAATCATGCATGTTAAAATTAATTAACTCAAATGTTAAAATTAATTAACTCATATATAATTGCCATAGAAGTGGGTATCGTATTTACACCTCAGTTACAGGCCAGATTAAGAATTGTAATGTCCTTAATTAAGGCAAGTCTTAGTTGGCACGTCTTGGTCCTTATTTTGTTTTCTTCAAAATCCAAAACCCAGATTTTTATAACTGATTTTTGTAATAATTCCTATATAAGCAGTTTTAAGTATCAAACTTTGAAAAAATTAAAATAACAAAACCTTAATTTCGAATCACTTTCAAGAGAGATAGCTTTAATATTTTGAGGATAAAAAAAAATTCAAAATTTATATTTTAAAAGTAATATTAAGCAAAATAGGAAAAAATAATGACAAAACATATTTAACTCAATCTAATTATTATTTAAATATAAGACAGTACATTTTTTTAATTATAAGGTTACATACATTTTATAGAATTATAAAACGCTTTAAAATAGAAGTAGCAAGATATAATCTGTTAGATTAAAGTTATGATATTGAATCGATTTTATTTGAATAAATTCGGATACATGGGGTGTGTAACTTAAATGTAAATACAAAATTAATTTGAAAATGACATAAAAAAATTAGAAGTCTTGGAATTCTTAAACAGATGTCTACTAGGATTTTTATTTACCCAGTCCTGCTCGAGAGGGAAGGAAGGGTTAGAAGTAGCAAAAAGAAATTATTTTCGTTACGCTACCTTATATTGTCCTAAAATTTGGAAAAAAAAATAAAAGAAGATATCAGTAACCCTTTCGAATATAAGTTATTGTATTCAAATACACTACATTCATTTCGATATTTTTTGTGAGAATGTGCTGCTGAACTTTTACATTATTGTGTTCATTTGCGTTATTTATTTCGACATCTGCTTTAAATCTTTTTCCTTTCTATATTAAATATATTGCAGTAAAATAAGTCGCATGTAAAATAATTCAGTATTTCTTTTTAAATATGCATAAAAATACTTTTTGAATTAAATTAAAGCCTTTGCTATTATAACATGTGTTTGTTCTTTCATTTAGCTCGTTTGTTAATCTATGTTTAAATATTTCTTTCTCGTCTAAACAAATACTAGTTTTCAAATATTTTAATACGTTTTTAATGTTTTCCAGTTTCTTTTCAAGCAATGAAACAGAGGAAAGTTTTGGTCATCTTTCTCTTACACACACACACACACAAACATACGTGTGTGTGTGTGTGTGTGTGTGTGTGTGTGTGTGTGTGTGTGTGTGTGTGTGTGTGTGTGTGTGTGTGTGTGTGTGTGTGTGTGTGTGTGTGTGTATTTACAAGCTTATATGTAGTAACAGTACATGTTTCTTAGGGAAGATTCTAAATTACACAAAGCAAATTCTGCTAAAATGGCCTATTTTCATCTGGTCCTATAAAATACCAATTTCTTTTCTTTCTTCTTGTTTTTTAAGAGTTTAAAAATAAATTAAAAGCATTTCACATTTTTACACAACAATATTGAACCATTCCTCACTAAAAACTCTAATATGTTAAGCACAAGAACTTTTCTAAAGTCAATAAAATCAGAAATAGTTTTTCGCCTATATAATTATTTATCGCACGAAAGATACATTTCGAATAATAATCCATATATTATAGTAATTAAATAACATTTTAAAATGTCCTTAGATAATCATGTATGAATTCATTATGACACAATTAGTTATAATCTAATATTCGTATCATAGGGAAATATTTAGTATAATACGTTATATAGGAACATGGAACATATATAAGCAATTATATAGAAACACGTGGAACTATAGGAGCGAATAATTCAGAACTATGTTTGAGAAAACGTTAGTTAAGCTTTTCAGTTTTAATGCAGTATTTAATATCTGAGTGTCTATGTGAGGCATATGAGGTAATGAGGGTTTCGGTATTAAGATATCAAACATATTCTAGTAATCTTAAAATAAAATCCATTCTTTCTTACTTTAGATTTACCAGTATGAAATTCACTTCTGTAGATGATTTGTATATATACACTTTAATGCACGTTAATTCTATACCGACCGGCATAGATTGTATCCACATCGTGTGATTAATGTATGAGGTTTGCCCTAAAATAGCACTCTAGAAGCTCTAAACAGGAATTATGGTACTAAAGAAGTTTGCGAAAGGCACCTAGAAATGTAGTTTTTTTTTTAACTTTAATTATCTTTTTTAAAATTTTAATTATTTCAAATTTTGTGAAATTTTGATAGGGGAGGTTGCAAAAAAAAACGAATTATTATGTTTTCAATGGCGCTGTGATATGATGGGACTGGTTTCTAATCACCTATACGATGAGAAGAATTCATATACATAATGAGTAGAACATATGCATGATTGTAGAAATGACACGGCTATATAATGTCTATGACAATTCAATTCTCAAAAACAATTTAATGACGAAGTCATGCACATGAAGTCTTGTGTATGGCATTTAGTTACCCTTGTTTCCAGAAGACCAGCTACATAAATCTAACAGCACGAATGTCTTGTAATACCTTACAACCTTTGTTAGTTATTATAAGAATGTGCCAAACCCCATTAAATACCCAAGTTTTTTTTTATTTCCTATAAATAAATTAAATTAATTGTTACTGCAAACTAAATCTAGAAAAGTGTAATTCTCATCTCATATCAGTAAGAAATGAATTAATTGTAAAACATGATTTGTTCTATAAAGTATGAGTGCAAGAAAAAGGTGCTAAGAACTTTTAGAATATCGATACAGGACCCTTTTTTTTGACAAAAACTAAGTAAATTATGAAAATATAAAAATTACTGTTATGAAATCGCTCGATTTAAGTTACTTCATTTCAAAGATGAAGTTAAAGGCGGATTAAACTAAAATCATGAAATTGTTGATTATCCTAAAACAATGATTTCAAAACTCGGTCATATTTGATCGCAGAAGAAGCATTTTTTTCTTCTTTATTTTGTTTTTTTAAATTTGAATACTGCAGAGTCAAGAATGTTTCACTGATTATGGTTCCTTAGGTCTGAAGGATTGTATAAAATTTGGACTTCATATTTTTTTTCAGACCTGCACTTATTGACTAAAACAAAATAAAATATTATTTATGTCATTTAAATCATTTTTAAAATTTAAAAAAATCTTCATCATATCAGTATAATACGAGTATATTTCACATACGAGTATAAGAACCTGAATCAGATAAATCTGTATCGAATAAATCGTTGCTGCATAGATTTTTAAAAATATTATGTAGTACACATAAGATTTCTGTACTAAACAATTCTGTGTTCTGCACTTACATTTAAAAAATACATGTTTTTGTATTAATATATTTTTAATCACTCCGTTTCAATAGAAAGTTAAAATTTTATAGGAGCTGTCAGAAAATTAGAGATATATATAATGCAACGAGCCAAATGGGTTAAGGCTTCTATAATAGTGTGGATTATATGATTATTAAAATTTGAAACTTAGAAATATTATGCTGAAAAAGCATTAAAAAGAGCAAATTTCATAAAATATTTAATTGAAAATTTTAGCTAGCATTAACCATGGCGAATCTACTTGTCGCGACAAGCAGCTTAATCAGGCCGGGATAGCCTAATTCGTAGGGCCTTGTATTCTCATCCCTTGGGTTGAGAGTTCGAGCTCCGCCGGCCGAAGATTCTCCGTGTGTGGTGGCTGGCGCACATATAAATCTGTTGTGGTCACAAATTCCTCCATGTCTAGAGTAATACTACTGGGGAAATTGGTTCAGAGGTGATCGTTCTCTGATTTAAGTCTAAGTTACGATCTGAAGATGAGTCAATGAAATGCCTGAATGAAGTCCGCCCAGTACAAAAGGTTGTGAGGTGTGAGTAGCTGAGTCGTACTCTTGGCCCTACTTGGCGGTACTGAATACACAAGAGACGCTTTTTCGCTGGCAGATAACTGTCAGCGGGCTTGTAAAGTGCCATAAGTCACAACACAACAACAAGAGTATAATATCAGCTTACCATCAGATCCAAGAGCTTGAAAGGCCGGACCGAAGTGAATAACCAATTCAAATTCTGATGTTGAAGCAAAATTGTCCCCATTACAAGTGGACAGATTCCTTTAAATAAAGATCAGATTATCACCGTAAGGGGCTAATTAACTAGTAACACCATCTTTGTTATTTCTAAAACAGAAAGAATGGGCTCAGGGGCGAATTCAAAGGTTTTGCGGACCTTGCAGTGGACATTTCCATAATCTGGGCAATGTAATTTCAATTACATTTTTTATTGGGTAAATTATTTATTTCAGCTCAATCTTTTTTTTTTCTTTTATTAAAGTCAAGAAAAAGCATTTGTTTTCATTTATCTGTCATCACTCTAGATTGTCTGACATCAAATTTATACACAACATTATTGAAGCAAGCATTCGTTGTTTATAAATATTATAGCAATGAAATGAAACATATGAGTATAAGAACCTGAACTACTATACTGAATAAAGGGTTAAATTATCCTACAACTTTATAATTCAATAATTTCTTTAAACAAATTTAATTTATTTAGCATTTAGGAAAATAAAAATTTTTAATCAATCTTCTTGTTGCCCATTCTCAGATTAGCGAACTTCGTCATCTGCCTAGTAACCCCTACATAAAAATCTGCCATTGAACCCGCTTATCTATCTAATGATGTCTCATCTCCATGTTAGAGCCACCATCACCCCTCCTCTCCAAGGAACATAAATAAAAATAAAAATCTAAGAAGTAGGATTTCGATTATCAATATTTCTCATGATTATTTTTTTAGCTTAATACTTTAAATTGTTTGAAACAAAAAGTTACATCTAACCAACAGTAATGACGTTATTCTCCAATCAATGCCTCATTTAAAAAAGAAGAGGTGAAATTATATTTCGATTAAGTACATTATCAGTTTTGAGATTTTAGAAAAATGAAAATAAATTCTTTGATTGCCAGCTACCCTTTGGAACTAGCTTTCCCCCGAGAACATTGATTGTTTTTATTTTCTAATAAATCGCTTATGCTAAGTTAATATTCGGACACTCTCTAGAAAATATTTTAAGCAATTAATTGACAAAAATTAAAATTGTTTATTTTAATAGCCTTACACATGTTTTATTCGTAATGTATATGAACCATCTTAGTATCCAATTCCACAACGCTATGGTGTTATGGGATTATCTCTATTAGAAAGATTCATGTATGCAGTAAATGGAAATTAAGCAATACCATTAAAATAACACGGCTTTAATGTCAAATAAATTCGTGGAATCATGGACATGAAGTTATAATCCAAGCCATTAACTGAAATCAAAAGTAACCAAAATTTTCGATGAACCATCTGGTTGTCTCAGATTTATTATTATTGAATAAATCACTCTTTAATTTTTGTTATAAATAAGTCTATTTTTCTGTTTTGAAAAAAGACGTAGTTATATTTTTGCATCCAATAAGAACTTAACTGTATGGATCACTTATCGCTTAACATTTGCATTACAAAAATTTCGCTTTCTTATTCATCATATTAACTACACAAATGTTAATTGGAATCCTTATTAATTAGCTTTCGGCAGTGGAAAAAGATCACGCAAAATGATGAAACTGGTTAAAATTCCATTATAACATTGTAATCGTTTGTTAATAATCTATATCTATATCTATCTATACTTTTAATAAAGGTCTGTGTGTGTGTGTGTGTGTGTGTTGGCGCTCTACAGGGCAGACCATTCAACCTACAGCTACCAAATTTGGCACGTGTATACCTTGGAGATCAGGAATGTGCACCTGGGAATTATTTTTTCGAATTTTTAATTATAATTTTATTTATTTAAAAATTAAGCGAGATTTTGGAGTTTTTCTGCTATAACTTCCGACGAAATTACCGCACAAAAATGATTTTTACATGAAATTAAAGATCTAAAATTTATCTTTTAAATGATACCAATGTTTTAACCTTAAAATTAAATTTCTATTTTTAATGAATTTTTAAATAAATATTTTAACTATATTTTTCAACAATTTTTTTCGTACAAAATAAAAATAAAATTTAAGTAGCACGAGCATGTTTCGCATTCATGGGAAAAAATTAGCTTTTTCAAAGTGTTGCCATCACATTGATTAAAGCTCCAATTAAAAATAAATTAAATCTTTTTGGAAATGAAATCTGCAAAAATATAATTTTCGGCACGTGTCTGTAGGAAATGAAACAAATATGAAATATTATTTTTTCTTAAAAATAAATTCAAGAAAAATTATTTTATGATCTTTTACACTCTCTATATTATTAATCCAATAAATCAGTTTTATTTTAAAGCAAGTTTTGTTCAATATGAACAGGATATCCATTCATATCAGGGCTACACAGCTAATTTGTAAACCTTTAGTAAGACACAGATCTGCTAAAATGGTCTAAATGGAAAATGATTATATTTTATGTAACTTGATTCAATAAATACTCTAACAAATAACGAATTTTTGATTTTACATAAAGATTCTGCCGTGGAAATCACGATTAACAAAATTTTCTTGAAACGCTAATATTTTAAATAAAAAGAGTTAATTTCCAATCAACTAAATCAATCACTTAAACTGACTAATTTATGAAAATTTGAATATCACTATTCAATAAAAAAAGGATAATTTTAGATTTTCCACCGAACGTTTCAAAGAAAATACTCCAATCAGCGCACAAGTTTCTCAAGATCAATTGGCCTAAGATTATGAAAATGTTGAGTTTTTCTAAATTTTCAACATTCAAAACTTCATAAATAAGTCTTAGTTGATCTTGGAAAATAGAAACATTCAGTCATTTATATAAAATTTGGTTTGTCCAGAATATTTCTCAGAATGTGATACTTTACTGCATTAAATTTAGACTTCATAATTTTCGAAATATATTTATAGGTCAGAACAAAATATTATTATTGATTTCATTTCAATACTTTTGAAAGCAAAACTAAAAACTGAATTTTATGCAGAATCTGAGAAATTTTTGTTGAATTATTCTTTGAGATATTACTTAAATTATGAAAAATATTTTGTAGTTCACATAAGACTTAAATACCGAGCAATTCTGTTTGCAGTACTCATATTCAATAATAATAATAATAAATAAATAACAATAAAGATGATAAATAAAATTAAACGCTTGGTTTTTATTTAAAAATATCTTTATATTAATTGCAATTTCATCATTTCCACTTTAAATTAAAGTTGAAGTTTTACCGGAAATGACAACAAATTAGCAAAATATATATAGTAAATTGAAAGAAACCATCTAAACAACAGTATAAGTTTGGTATGACTATCAAAATTTGAAGATTAAAAATGTTTTGTCTATTGACCAGTTACTTAAAATATTTAATTGAAAATTGTAGTGAGCGGTATTACTCGCGAACCGGCTGGTCGCCAAAGGCGGCTAGTTCAAAATAAAATAATCATATCTATAGGACGCATTTTTTTGTATTACAAGGTTTTGAAATTCAGTACTGTGATTTTGAAGGCAAACATAATATCAATCAGATGCTTAAAATTACATTGGAAAATATGTATAGAGAATTGTTTTTTTTTTTTTTTTTTTTTTTTTTTTTTTTTTTTTTTTTTTTTTTACATTTCAGATTTGAGGAAGAATTAAATTTTCCATATAAGGAAGGAAAATCATGATATTCAGTAAGGAATCATGAATCATGAATAATATAAACTACGAATTTATCAGAGGTGTGTTTCCAGAATATTTGAAGGTGGGTGATTTCACTGATGAATTAAATTCCCGATGATGAAACATGCTTGATAGGGCGAAAATTCATTTTATTACCCATTATCTATCAAATAAAATAAAATTTATTTATTCATTTTATCACCCATTATCTTTAAGATTTTTCTGGAACTCTTACCTGGTTCTAAAGATAAATCGCATTGTTTACTGTCCGACGAATTGAATCGGCAAATTTTCGCTTTCGCGTAGACATCTTGCATATCAGCAATCAATTTGTTGAGCTACAAATAAAAACAAACAATGAAAGAGGGCGTTTCATAAACACGACTTGAATTTCAATGTCAATATTATCAAGCTCTTGAATGTTTTCTTTTAAAC